>PVJI01006990.1:0-81862 GCA_004026765.1 Micronycteris hirsuta | reverse complement strand
GGGAGCCTTTCTCACGTAGAGGGAGGTTTGGGAGTCTCCTTTCATTAGTTGCCCAGAAACTGTGTGCCCACTTGGAGATAAGTAAACAAGATCTCCAAGCAGCTCTCATGTGCTGCTTGCTTTGGCACTCAGGAGGTCCCCCTGCCAGGAATCCTCATTCATCAAGGTCTGGGAACGAATGCAGACCAGTCAGCTCCCAGGAGCACTCACATATCTATCTTACAGGCTGGCTTCAGCATTCTGTTCCTTTCAGCAGAATTAATGAGTGATTGCTCCGACTGCCCATAAATGTAACTTAAAACTCCATCTCACTGCGACTTTATGATGATGTTATAAAAGCCTCCCACAGGAATAGAGCACTCTGGATCTTTGAAAGTTTATTTAGAGTAAAAGACTCTCTAATATGGAAAAAGTATAACAAGAAATGATCTGACTGAAAGGTCATGCATACATATCTTGACTTCGGGGTTTCACTTAGAACTCCGTGGAGACCTGCCTGCAGAGAAATTCAGAGGTACTAACAGGCAGGGGAAGGAAATGTCTTTTCCTAATAGCTCTAGGTGGGGGTGCGGGGGTGGGGTGGGGTGGGGTGGTGACAGGGATGGGGAAACAAATCCAAAGAAAGCCAAAGGACACTCAGAAGAGAGGTTCTACACTCTTTCAAGGAAAACTGCAGCTCTGACCAGAGGGTGGGAAGGGAGTTCCAAAGCACTTAACCTTCGCTGGTATATGTGTAGGGGCTTTTTCTTTCTTTCTCCTATTTCCTCTGCCTAATGCTCCCTGAAGGAGAGAGGGAGACAAATATCTTAAGAAAAAGCAGGAGATCATCATGTTTCTTTCCCTCTGAAAATCAGGCCTATTTCAGAGGGGTAAGAAAAATAAGTTTCAAAATAAGCTTGTCCCAAACCTCAGATAAGACTGCAGCTCCACTCTATGGTGCCAGCTCTATGTTTGGAGATCAGATAACCAGCCCTGCTTCTTGAAAAAGGCCGGGTGAGGTCCCATTTATTCATTCATACATTCACTCAATAATAATTTATTGAGTGCTCGCTATGTTCAGGAACTCTTCTTTTTTTTTTTTTTAAGACTTTTCTTTCTTTTTTTTTTTAAAGATTTTATTTATTTATTTTCAGAGAGAGGAGAAGGGAGGGAGAAAGAGCAATGTATGGTTGCCTCTCACATGGTCCTCACTGGGGACCTGGCCCGCAACCCAGGCATGTGCCCCGACTGGGAATCGAACCGGGATCCTCTGGTTCCCAGCCTGCGCCCAATCCACTGAGCTACACCAGCCGGGGCAGGAACTCTTCTTGATACCGAAGAAGTAACTGAAAAACAGACAAAAAGAGAAGGAGTTAATGGTATGTCAGGTGTGCTTTGTATACAGGAGTCACGAAGGCCCAAAGATTTTGCCGGTTTCATATGGATGGTTCCGTCAAGTTGTTTGGAATAAAGTCGTCTTTTTCCCCCTCCAGTTCTCTGGATCGTTCAGCATTGTTGTACACCTCCACTGAGCATCACAGTTAAGTGAACAACGGGTACATTAAAATATCCAGTTGGCCAGGGGTTGAGGGATGGTTTTTCCTCCCAATTCCCCTTTCCCTCTAATAAATCTCCTGGCAACCCCTGCACGGAAGACCCCACCCCGCCGAAGCCCCTCTTCCTCCCACTGTGCAAAGGTGACCTCTCCGGGCAGCTGGCGGCCAGCGCAAAAGGGGCAGGGGCCCCAGCCTGGAGTGGGCTGCACACCAGGGCCTCGGGACCCCACCTCCCCTGGCCCCCACCGCGCCCCACCGGCCGCTGCGCGGCGCTGCGGCCCCAGTTTAGGAGCTGCGGCGTGGTGGGGCGGGGCGGAGGGCCCGGCCGGCTGGCGGACGAGCAGCAGGCTCGGCCACAGGTAACTTGAGGGAGTGGGGAGCGCAGCCTGCAGAGCAGGCGGCTGGAGGCGGCGGCGCTGTGCGGCGCCGAGGCCCAGGGGCCGCGGGAGCCTGTCCCCATCTTCTCCCTTCACCCCAGCCCTGTCCCTGGCATCCGTTCCTGCAGCACGGACGTCCAGCGCGGGAGGAAAAAGGTACAGTGCGCTCTGAAAGCTGACGCCCCTCACTCCCGGGGACCTCTGATCTGGGGAGGACGAGGTCGGGGATGGGAACGCTGTGCCTTTGGCGTCCCAGATCGCTGTCTGCTCGGGGATTAAACTCTGAGCGCCTTGACTCTTCCCTGCGGCCTCTGGGAAAGCCAGGGCCAGAGGGGTCTTCCTGGGGCACCTCCCTTAATGCTTTGCTTTGGTTACCTCCCTACCTCCCTAGCACATAGAACTGGGGTGGGGGGAGGGAGAGAACTTTCTCGTCTTTGCTGGTCCCCCTCCTTTTCCTCCAATGAGTTCAAAGAGTTTGAAGAAAGTGGTGGTGGTGATGGAGTTGTGGGGGTCGCCGGGTGTTTCTCCCAGGTGCTGTTTGCAGGCGCAAAGGAGGGTCACCTCTCGCCGCCTGGCGCTCCCTGCTGTCCGCGGGCCTCGGACTCGGAGTGACCGGGCTCTGCTCGGACGCACCAGCATTCTGCCTCCCTTCCTTTCACCGAGGGGGTGCGGGCGCCGGAGGGCGGGGGCTATTCTCCTGTCGCAGAAAGACCCGCTCCGGCTGGAATTAAACTTTGAAGAGTTAGCAAGTGGTCTCTCCCGGCCGAGGAGATCCTCCCGTTGTTTGGTTTGAGTTCAGATGTGGGCTTACCGATTCATGTTTTGGGAATTTCGGTGGTGCTTCCGGTAGATGGGGGGCGGGAGGGGAAGTGGAGCTACGGCCGGAGAGGGGCTTCACTTTGGTAAAGCTGGTCAAGAACCTTTCCCCCGAGGCTCAGTGCGGGGGTTCAAGTAGTGGTTAAGAGATCCGCTTTGCGGCACGGGATTGAGTCCTGATGCCGCCACTTGTTCTGTGTGTGACTTTGGAAAACCCACTTATTTGAACCTTAGGTGCTAGAACTGTACATTGGGTGTATTGTGCATAACCTGGTAGTATTGTGGAAATGAAATGATGCAAGTAAAATGCTTGCCATAGTGCTCTTGAATGTTAGGCAGCCTTTCTTTGAACCTGTTGGATGATCATACTCATTCATGTTTAGGTAATGTTTGCGGGAAGAACTTCGGAGATGAAGACACACACCCGGGGCCACCGTGGCCCCGCACTGTGCTGATTGCCCCTGAGGGGAGGTTTCCCAGCTTTAACATAGCGGTAGCAACCTGTTTTTCTTACGCTTAGGAGGTGCAACTATACATGTTTAGCTTCTATCATTTCTAGCAGGAGGTGTTTTTGTTTTTAAGTAAGGCTATAAATTAAAATCAGAAGAATTTTCTATCCTCAGGGTATTAAGTGGGGAAGGGAGAGTAGAAGAAGTTGAAGAAGAATGAAAGAGACCAGAAAAGTTTGTTGCATATTGTTTGAGAATTATAAATTAAGAGTGATAAAGAAATACTAATTTGTTAACTCCTGTTTGTGGTTGGTGGCACCCAAAAGTAACCATAGCCTTCCACTTAAACTCATCAGCCTCTCCAGAGCCTGTCCAGATAAGCATATACTCAAGTAAAGGCCGATGGGTTTTGAGTAAAGTCTGCTTAGAGATAAGATACACTTCCAGCTTCCAAGGTTCTCCTATATGGGAATTCTGGTGCCACCACTGTGAATAATACAAGGTCTGTCCAGAACGTAGCCAGCCATGTAATATGAAAAATAGAGACATTTATTGAAGAAGATACAAGATACCAGAAACATTGTATATAGGACAATGGCCCCTCAGTCCCCTTCAAAGTAGGCACCTTGGGACCTCACACAGTTCCAATCACCATCAGCTGCCCTGTTGTATTTTCCTGAATCTCACTGATGGTCTGAAATCTCTTCCCTTTCAAAGGTGATTTTAGTTTTAGGAAAAGCCAGAAGTCACAGGGCACCAAATCTGGGCTGTAGGGGATCCAAGTCACCTGGTTGATTTGATGTTTCACCAAAAAACTCTGCGTGAGAGATAATTCATCAGCAGGCACATTGTCCTGATGAAGCTGCCAATCACCAGTTGCCCATAGCTGTGGCCTTCTGAATCATCCAAATAGTTTCTGTGGAAGAATGTTCAAGCTTAATGCAAAAGCATTACTCTCTGTCATTTTGAATGTGACAGCCACACAGTACACATGCTCACTCAGCTGCCCCCACTGACTAGTACAGTGAAGTCGTCATTGTTCACACATGTGCATTCCAGTCCACTCTCCTTGGCTGCTAGGATACATCAATGTCACACAAACTATTCTCATTATATTAACAACGACTAGACTTTTTCAGGACAGGCTTGTACATTCAGAAAGTATAAAACTTAGAGGTACAACTTAGAGAATAAGAACAGAACACACACCCAAGTACTCTCATCCACCTGAAGAACTGGAGCATCCCCAGGTCCTTGGAGCCCACTTCACCCCACCCCAAGGCATCCACTCACTTCTCCCTCTAAGGAACACTAGTCTGGGTTTGTGTAAATTTTCCCCTTGCTTTTTACACTTAATATCTGATACATGTTGACCCCCCAAAAGAAGATAACTACCAAGGACTCCTGGCAGCTAACTGGTCTCAAATTTAAAAGCGGAGCCTAGCAGCCATTCCTAAACAGTGGCTTCTCACACACAGCCGTACTTCAGGGAGAAGCCTCCACTAAACTGCTTGCCTCCTATGTGGAACTGCCTGCCTCCCACAGGGAGCTGCCTGCCTGCACCATACTCCTGTCGTCTGAGCCAACCCTTATAAAGGAGTCCTTGGAATTCTACTTCAACCAGTAGAGCCGAGGCTCTCCCTGTCTGATCAGAGCTGCTTAGATGTAGTCCCTTTAGCATCTTCATTGACCAATCAGAGAGCTCTGTTTTGACCAACCAGAACAGTGCTTTTTTTGGCCCAATAAAACTGAGGATTTGGCCCGGGCTGCTGTAGCTCTGGATTGAGTGTGGCCCTGTGAATAAAAGGGTCGCTGGTTCGATTCCCAGTCAGGGCACATGCCTGGGTTGCAGGCCAGGTCCCCAGTGGGTGCCACTTGAGAGTCAACCATACATTGCTGTTTCTCTCTCTCTCCCTCCCTTCCCCCTCTCTAAAAAAAAAAAGAAAAGAAAAAAAGACTGAAGACTGCCATTTAACTGAGCTGGAGCTGAAGCTGAAACATGGAAGATATCTTAGCACAGCAGGGCAGAGCTGTCTAGCCAGAGAGGGGCCTCACCCCAGGCCCACCTCACGACTGTGCAGTTCCATAGCAGTTCTGTTCTATCATGGAAGTCACATGATTGAGCTCACAGCTGTGCTGTGTCACAGTTGGGTTGTTTGCACTGAATAAAGTTTGCTTCTTCACAGCACCCCAAATTCAAAACACCTCAAATTGGGGATTTCTGTTGAATTTGTTCTAACAACTGTCTGCTGACATACAAAAAACTCTGGGGGCGGGAAGTTTCCAAACAAGAATTTACCCAAAACCTGGAGCAGTCTTATAGAACTTAAAAGCAAGATAGTAAGAGTAAGATGCAAACCACAAAAAAGCTGACGGGGCAGCCTCTCTCCCAACCCCCCCCCCCACCTCCCTTCCTTGGCACAGGTGGGTGTGTTCTGTCTGTGTAGAGGAGGCCCAGTCTCTTCCAACATAGCTTCGAGGCTATAATTTCAAAAGCTTTGCTTGAGTACCTAAGAATTAGAAAAAACAGTAATTTGCGTGCGTGTGTTTTAGAAGTTTTTAAACAAAATACAAATTATCCAGGGGACACTGTATGGGATTGGAAAGATTAAACCGATTGAGAGTGAACTTTAAAAATGGTCTTAACCTAAATTCTTCTTTTTCTGGTTATGATGTTTGTGTTATGGACTTTAAGTTGAAGCAGAGATTCTTAAATTTGGTTTATGGTGCCCTTAGTATCTCAGTAATGTTTTCATGCCTTAGTATAAGTAGTAGTTAGGTTCAAATCATGTAATAAGTATTTGTGTCCAAACAACATAGAAGATATTTGAAAAAATAATACATGTAACTAAAAGAAAAAATATATATATATTTTTTAAAGATTTTATTTATTTATATTTTTTTAGAGAGAGGAGAAGGGAGGGAGAAAGAGCAATGTATGGTTGCCTCTCACATGGCCCTCACTGGGTACCTGACCCGCAACCTAGGCATGTGCCCCGACTGGGAATCGAACTGGGACCCTCTGGTTCCCAGCCTGCGCTCAATCCACTGAGCTACACCAGCCGGGCAAGAAAAATATTTTTAATCTCATTCTCAAATAACCACAATTACCAACAGGATATGAGTGTCTGTACTATTTCTCAAATCTTGGGATCAGATCGGATACCACTGCTCTCATTTCCTGTCCCACATTAAGTTTTCTGCAGCACTTGCTTTTTACTACAGCAACCACGGAAAACCCAAACTTTGCAGAGATATGATGCTATTGATAGGAATGTAATGTGATCTAATGTGGAGACTGTGAACTACTTCCAGTCTTTAAGTTCAGCAGTGCCCACCGTGTTAAGTATGCTATGTATGTTTCTCTTGAAATGTTTAAAGAGCCTAAGTTGCTACAGGGCCCCGAGAACTGGTATACAGTTTGGGAATTGTTCTTCTAAGGTGAAACCCCCTTCTGGGGAGAGAGCAGGTGTTAAAGAAAAGATCTGCTTGATATTGAAATTAAGAACAATCTAACAATAGCCAGAGGGGAGGGGAGGGGACTGTGGGGAGAAGGGTTTTCAGGAACCACTATAAAGGACACATGGACAAAACCAAGGGGGAGGGTGGAAGCAAGGGAGGGAGGTGGGTTTGGATGGGGTGGGGAGGGGGGAATGGAGGGGAGAAAATGCAGACAACTGTAATTGAACAACAATAAAGTAATTTAAAAATTAAAAAGAAAGAAAGAAAGAAAAGATGTGCTTGAAATAGCCCCATGGTAAGCCTCTGTGTGGAGTGGGCTAAGTCTTGGTTTTCTCATCTATATGAAGTGGAATGACTAAAGCCTCCCTATAGGGTCATTAATTAGATTAAATTAGATAACGTATATAAAAGCATCTATATAGGGCCTGCACTATAGCAGTCTCAATTTCAAGAAATGGTACCTTTTCTTTTTTTTTTTAAGATTTTATTTATTTACTTTAGAGAGAGGGGAAGGGAGGGAGACAGAGAGGGAGAGAAACAGCAATGTATGGTTGCCTCTCACATGGCCCTCATGGGGATCTGGCCCGCAACCCAGGCATGTGCCCCGACTGTCCCGGTTCCCAGCCCGCGCTCAATCCACTGAGCTACACCAGCCGGGGCAGAAACGGTACCTTTTCTATGGTGGTTCAGTAGTACCAAATAGATGTCTAATATCAGATATACATCATTGTACCTATTTAAGAAGGGCCAGTGCCTGAAATCTCAGGCTTAGGACATAAATTACTAAGTAGTTCATATTATAAAATGATTTCTCACTTTTCAAATGGCAAACTCTGACGTAGCGCTGTGGCACTTGTTGACTTAACACGCCGTTGTTGCAGTGCTCATTTCTGCTCCCCAGCGTGGGCGCTGGTTTGGGGAGGAGGCCTGTGCCTGGCCAGCGGACTTCTGATTTCAGGAGGAAGGTACTTGTTTTATGTCTTGGGAACTTTGGACTCGGGCTACAGGCCTGAAAGTGCTTCAGGTAGGATTTAATATATGCATATTCTTACAACATAGAGAGGTGGATAATCTTTGCAGACGAAACAGTTCTGTTGACCAGCAGAGTATCACACGGTATTTCCCGTCAGTAAGTGGTACTTGTTAATCCTCCAGGGAAAGGCTAACTTGAACAACAGTGGTATCTGTCACGGTGCCTTTTGAAAACATGCACCTTTCCTTCCTTTATCCGGACCCCAAGCTCAAGCCAGGACCTAGTGATACTTGAACTCAGTACTGATGTTTCCCTAGTGTAGTTATTGGTTTCTGTTGTGGCTTTCTTCTGCCATTGATGTTTGGGAAACCTGTACAGAACTGCAGGTGGTGCTTCCAAGTTGAAATAAATATGGGTGGATACAATTTTATCTGTTTGTTTTCGTTCCTAATGTTGGTTTTTTTTTTCCCTCTATAAAAATCGAATGTTTGTGTGGGACCGAGAAACTATGTGATTTGTGTCAACAAATTGTTTCCTTTTTTCCATTTGATGCCCATTAGATAAATTATCAGCATTATTTTTATTTAATATATTGCTCCTTTTTAAAAAAAAGAATTTCAAATCTTTCTGTGGGTTAGACTGATTATATCTAATTTTCAACATCTTATGGGTTTAGGATAAAAAGTAGAAAACTACATTGGAGATAAGAAAATGTGGGTTAGAATGAATTATTTCCCTCTTTTTGTCTGTTACCCTTTTACCTAAAAAATTGACAAAGTTTGAACATCCATTTAACTATTAGAATCTGATATTTCAGACACAAAGTACTTTGAGAAATGCTTGACTCAGTATTTTCATATAAAACTAGGAAAGCATGTGTAAGGATCAAAACATTTAATTTAAATTTAGGAGTTGATTGGCTGCTGAATGGACTTAACTTAGTTTCTGCATCACTGATTTGTCCTCAGTTCAAGAATGGAGATGATAGGAAATCTTTCTGTCTGTGGTAGTAAAAAAAAAGTGAACTTAGAGATTTGCAAATAGTAACCAAGAACAGAGTAGCTGGAAGTGCACTAATCTAATATCTAAACAAGAACCAACAAGGCCTTGTTGTGTTTGTTTTTGTTTTGAAAAGGGCACGTGCTTTGAGAAATGTTTCTAAAATGAATAGAAACAAAAAAGAATAAGGTTGATTTTCCTTATAGGTAGGATGGAGATAGAAGATGGATAAAGAACTTAGTTCTCTCGAGAGTGTGACCTTTTCCACATGAGCTGTAGGAACCCTGCTTTCCATGACCTGGTCAGGTGGGACCAGCCACAGGGAGGTGTGGGCCTCCAGAGGACAGAAGGACCTGGGTGGACGCTGGGAAACTTGGCCTAGTCCTGGCCACCACCTCACCGTGGAGTTCTAGATGCTTTCTCAGAGCCTCAGTTTTTACTAAATAAGGGGACCAGACCACAATATGTCTTTTAAAAGTGTAGTTTTGTAAACTTATACATACAGTATACAAGCAATACTTTTGTTCTTCCACAGTCCTGGAGAGAAGGGTCCCCCATCGACCTGAGGGTTTGTGGACCAGTAGGAACTCATGAGAATGCTGACCTGATGTGTGTGACCTGATGATTTTCTTGTGTTGTGAGCATCAGGAGCTCACTGTGCAGTGTCCTGTAAGGCTGTGTGGGTGTGTATTCTCATTCTAGAATATAAACCAGAAGTGCCATTGTGTTCTATAACTGGATTCCAGAGTCAGAAAATTTATACTCTTCAGTCAATTAGAGTTTTCAGTTTTAAAAAATCTCTGCATTGTAGTCTAACTCCAGGAAAGTCCCACGGGAATCCGATATACAAGGAAATTGCCTCTGGGTGTTGAGTTAGGACTATTAGGGCTTCTTTCCCCTCTGCATCATAATGGAGATTTAATAGGCTTCTTGCAATGAACATATGTTAACTTTATAATCTGAATAATAAATAAGTCAGGTAAAAAACTTTTGAAATTATACAAAAAAATTTAGTATTAGTCAAATGTATTTTTAAAAATACTTTGTTTCCATAGTGAGATTATTTAGCAGATATTACTAAAATATCTGCTTAATGAGAGGTAAAAATTTAGTGACATAAGGTGACCTATGTTATTATACTTATAGTGATTTGAATTTATTATTGAGGATAAAAATGAACCAAATCATGAACAATAAACTTGGAAAATTTCAGTACAGATTTTTCACAAAACTAAAAGTTGTTTTTCTTTCTTTGTCAGGGATAACATGTCTAATGCCAGTATTAAAATTTATTTTTTAGCCCTGGCTGGTGTAGCTCGGTGGATTGAGTGCGGGCTGGGAACCTGGGAGGGGGCGGGGGAGGGTCACTGGTTTGATCCCAGTTGGGGCACATGCCTGGGTGGCAGGCCGGGTCCCCAGAGGGGGCCATGTGAGAGGCAACCATACATTCCTGTTTCTCTCCCTCTCTGTCTTCCTCCCTTCCCCTCTCTCTAAAAAATAAAAATAAAATCTTAAAAAAAAATGTTAAAAAAAATTTATTTTTTAGGGAGGTGGGTGGGAGTGGGTGAGTGGGGCAGGGGAAAGTGATGACAGGAAAATGGAAAACAAAACAAAAAAACTTATTTTTTAAAAAGATTTTATTTATTTATTTTTAGAAAGAGGGGAAGGGAGAGATAAAGAGAGGAAGAGAAACATCGATGCGTGAGAGGTACATTGATTGGTTGCCTCTCACGCTCCCACTACTGGGGGCCTGGCCTGCAGCCCAGGCATGTGCCCTGATTGGGAATTGAACCAGTGACCTTTCAGTTTGCTGCATGCAGTTCAGCACTCAGTCCACTGAACCACACCAGCCAGGGTAAAACAACTTACTTTTTAGCTAGAAAATGCTAACTGAACTAACTATAAATCCCAGAATGAATTCTGAATTTGACCTAATTTAGGTAGAATGCTGAGATGCACTGTATCCTTTTTTTTTTTTTTTTTAAGAAACTGTTTATTTTCCATCAACCTTATTTCCATTCTGGTAAGAGTTTGTGGAAGATCAGCTTAAGACCACCCAGTGGTTGTTCCTATCCACTCCGTGGCCTGCACGGTAGGGGCTGCAGACCAGTCTTCAGTGGCAGGCTGAGCACCCCAGTCTTCAGTAGGGAAGTGCTGAATAGGTACAGAGGGCACCTTCACGCCTTCTGGCCAGTCTGCGACCTCAGGCTGAGCCGCAGTGAACTCGGGAGCCAGAGCCGTCCTTTCACCCTGAAATTTCTCCTTGGTCACAGCCTTCTCAGCAGCACCCTGCTCTTCCTTCTCAATCTCTTCAGGGTGTCTGTAGAAGTAGAGATCAGGCATGACCTCCCACGGGTGCTCGCGGGAGATGGTGCTGCGCATGCGCAGAACTTCCCGGGCCAGCATCCACCACATCTGACCCATTGAGTGAGCCCCTTGTTGTTGCAAGGGATGGCAATTTCCACGTAGCGCAGGGGACAGTCTGTGTTACACAGAGCAAAGGTGGGCAGGTTTACATAGGACGCCTTGGTGAGCAGCTAATGGTCAGCCCTGGGGTTGGTAACCACCACAAGTCTCGGCTCCCAGAAGGCTGCCTGGATCTGGTTAGTGAAGGTGCCAGGAGTGAAGCGGCTGGCAATGGGAGTGGCTCCAGTGGCAGCAGCAAACTTCAGCACAGCTTGCTGGCGGGTGTTCCTGGACCAAATGACACTGACATCAGCGGGGTTTTCAATGGCAGCAATGGCGCGAGCTGCCAGCAGGTGCTTCTCCCAGGTTCTCTTCAGATTTATGATGTAAATGCCATCACTTTTCCTTTTGTAGATGTACTGTTCCATTTGAAAGTCAAGGTTGGTGCCACATAAGTGGGTTCCTGCGGCAAGGAATTTGAGGACATCCTCCTCCTTCATTTGCAGGACATCAAGACCTCAGGACACTGTGAAAGTTTCCCTTTAAGTTACGTGGGAACTGAGAACAACGCGGTGCAGGCCCTTCCCTTGGTAGTGCGGAAAAAGTGTATCCTATTTTATATTAGGCCATATGTAGTATAAAATATCCAGGGACCAGAGAGCAGACTTCTTGAATGGTATATATGGATACATTTGAGCATCTCAGATAGGTCCTGTAAGTACTGTTAGCCGCCTTTTTTTAAGAGGCATGGGTTTCAGAGCTGATCTTACTAGGTTTGATGCCTGGCTCTGCCACCTATTGGCTGTAAAACTTTTTGATGGTTTGGTTGTGAAAATTTATGCCTCAGTTTCCTAATCTGTGAAATAGGGGTCTGAAACAGTTCTGTACCCTGATTGTGGTGGTGGTTGCACAAATCTATATGTGTGATAAAATTCAGAGAACTAACACACACACACATACAGTGAGCACATGGAAAAAGTAAAATCCCAATAAGGTCTATAGTTTAATGCCAATTTCTTTGTTTTGATAATTACACTGTGGTTATATAAGATATTATTGCTGGGAGATAGGGAACTGTCTGTACTACTTTAAAATTTTTTTAATTTATTGATTTTAGAGAGAAAGAGAAACATCAATTTTGTTGTTCTACTTATGGATGCATTTATTGGTTGATTCTTGTGTGTGCCCTGGCTGAGGATTGAACCCGCAACCTTGGCTCATTGGAACGGTTCTCTAACCAGCTGAGCTACATAGCCAGGGCCTCTGTATTATTTTTTATTGTGATAAAGTACGTATGACAAAATCTACCACTTTAATACTTCTTCTGTGTGCGGGTCCGTGACATCACTCACAGTCACGTTGTCGAGTCACCATCACCACCAACCATCTCCAGAACTTTTCGTCTTCCCACACCGACCTTTCGCACCCCCGAACGGTCACTCCCCAAACCGCCCCCACCCCCAGCCCCTGGTGACCGCTATTCTACTGTCTCTGTCAGTTTGATTACTAGATGCCTCATAGGAGTGGAATCATACAATATTTATCCTTTTGTGACTGGCTTATTTCACTTAGCACAATGTCTTTGTGGTTCGTGTACTATTTTTTTTAAGATTTTATTTTTTTATTTTTAGAGAGAGAGGAAGGAAGGGAGAAAGAGAAGGAGAGGGAAACAGCAATGTATGGTTGCCTCTCACATGACCCTCACTGGGGACCTGGCCCACAACCCAGGCATGTGCCCCGACTGGGAATCGAACTGGCGACCCTTTGGTTCCCAGCCTGCGCTCAATCCACTGAGCTACACTAGCCAGGGTCGTGTGCTATTTTTGCATCTTCTATGTGAGAGTAATACTAATATGAAATAAAGTTTTAAAAAGTTAAAAAAAAATCCATTAATGGTGCCCCACTGTTGGACTGGATGAAGACACAGAGTTTAGGGTCAGTGCAAGGTGGCCAGGAAAGCCGAGGACTGATATTAGTACCTGTATTTCCCTCCTCCTTCTCATCCCTAGTCATAGGAGAAGAGATGGAAAAAGTAGCTCTATCATCTCTTGTGTAGGGAAGTATCTGCATTATTTATTAGTGGGTTCCTATAACAACCTGAGGTGTAGCTATTAAATCTCCAACTAAAATTGGAATTCTTTTTTTCATCTTCTTATTAGTAGGTGAGAAAAATTCTTTTAATTTATATTTTTTATTTTTTCCCATCACCATTTATCTCCCTTATACCTCTTCCACCTCCTCCCACCCTCTGCACCCCCACAGTCACCACACTTGTCTGTGTCCATGAGTTCTTTCTCTTTTTTTAATTCCTCGCTCCCTCCCTTCCCCCTTCTCCCCCAAATCGGAATTCTTAATCTGGGTTTCAGTGGTGGGCTACAGATGCTTGAATAGGTCCCAGAATTTAGGTGTAAGTAAGTATTTAAGTGAATGCTCATATGTATATTTCAGAGGAAACATTCCATAGCTCTCATCAGAGTCTCAAATGTTTCCTTAACCCCAAAATGGTTAGTTAGCACTACAAGAAAATACTGTTTATAGAGCTCTGCCCACCCCTTTCCTTGAGTGTCTTAGCCTCTTTCAGTTCTCTGGTGTATCTTTCCCCTGTCAACATCCAGAGGCTCTCTTTCTGCTCAAACTTGGGATAAGCCTGAGCAGTTCTTTTCCCTCAGAACCCCCTGCCCTTTACCTGCATCTTGCAAACTCCAGGACCTTCAGGAATGGGAAGGGCCCAGAGTAAACTGTCTTGGAGTCACCAGTAGGGCAGGTAGGGAACAAAGGTCTCTCTATGTGGGACTCCACCTCACAACTGCCATGTCTCTCCCTGCCCTCCTTAAGCTCCAGAAAAATAATATTGGAGGTACACAGCTATGGAAAAACTCATTAAGTGGCACCCAATGACTGAAGTTCAGTATATTCTGCCTTGGAGACTGCAAATTTAACTTTCAGATTGTCTTCTGGTTTACACTTTACTTTTTTTTAAAAAGATTTTATTTATTTATTTTTAGAGAGAGGGGAAGGGAGGGAGAAAGAGAGGGAGAGAAACATCAATGTGTGGTTGCTTCACTTTATGTTTTAAATGTATTGTAAATATATAGTACATTCTACCTTGTGTAGTATCCAGTGATTTAGGAGAGCTATTGCATTGTTTTATTGTTATAAAAGATGTTAAGTATCAGAATTTATTTAATAAATAGTACTCTGTAGTCACTCGGACAAGTTTTTAATTCATATAAATAAATTGTATAAATGGTAAAATTATAATCTTACTTTTTTATACATACAACTCCTCAATATTTGCATTCAGCTTAAAAACCCTTCAATAAATCATGATTTCATTATTTTAGCCAACTCAGTTATATTCTGTTAAGATTGGCTAACAAACATCTCCAAATCTCAGTGGCATAATCTAATAAAAGTTTATTTCTAGGTCCTACCTCTGTTATTCCTGGTTGGGTAGCCCCCCTTCAGCTCTTCTTTGGGTGACTGAGGGATGAAAAAGCTCCTTCCATCTTGTGATGCCACCGTCTTCCACGTGTAGTCTCCAGTGAGTGCTACCTGGAGGAACAGGTGATGGAAAAGACAAGCCAGATTAGCCGCCTTCACCACTTCTGCCTAGACTCCAGAACCAATTCATAGCCCAGTCTCGGTGGAAGGAGGCTGGAAATGGAGTCCCTGGCTGGACGGCTGCTCCTGAGCAATAATCATTTACTTTGGAAGGGGAACAGAACTCCTAGAGGACATGTTTTATACCAGTGTACAAAGTCTTTTTACTGATCAGTTAACACGTTAAGCGCGACGTCAGTCCCCAGGGACTGACAGTGGATTTCTTGTTTGGGTGACATCGGTGTGTGGGACTGTCAGTATCAAGGTTAAAAAATAAATGTTGTCATTTTAGTGAAGTTTTGCATTGGCTGCACCATGTGCGCCTGTTTATACTCTAACTCAACACCCATCGAGTGGTTGTTGGCCCGCTGCCTGAATGGAAAGCCCAGCAAAATCGGCTCGCGCTTAACGTGTTAAGTGTAACTCCCCTCATATTATTTATTTCTCACTTTCAGAACATCTGTATATAAAATTTTGTCTTTGCAGTTTAAGGTGTGGATGAGGTCTCTAGACAGGAAACAATTGTATCACAAGTGCTCTGTAAAAAGATAAAAATGGGATTAAGCCATCTAGCTTCATAATTTGTCAGGGAATGAATGAAACATATTTGATTGACTCGGAGTCATCCAACCATGTAGAGAATTGTGCATTTGAGAAGGAGGGAGCAGAGGAAGATTAGCAGAGAACAAGCATATGCATGTCTTATTGGCATCATAAATGTTATCATAACAGATTAAAACGAACTCAAGTGGCTGGCAGTAGGCATGTGAAGCTTTCTTCCCCTCCAAAAAAAAAAAAAACTGTCTTCTCCTTGGAATGTATTGAACAACCACAAAATATATGTAGCACTTTTACTTATTTGCTCTCAAGGGAAGCTAAAGTTTTAAGATTTGGACATATCTGTCTTACTTGCTTGAGGTACATTTGTGCCTAGGAGGGCACTTTGCCTACATCCAGCATCGGACGGCTGCACGTGGAACACACTGAGGGACGGATGAGTGGTCAGCTGAAAGATCCCAGTGCCCAGCTGGAGTCCCACAGCTTTAGCAGTTTATCTGTTGCTGGTGGAGACTGGGCTGTTCTACCTAAGGAAAGGGTCCAAATCATTAATATTTACCATCTTTTAAGTCCTAATATTTATTTTTTAAATATTTTATTTATTTTTAGAGAGAGGGGAAGGGAAAGAGACCTAGAGGGAGAGAAACATCAGTGTGTGGTTGCCTCTTGCACACCCCCCACCTGGGACCCGGCCGGCAACCCAGGCATGTACCGTGATCTGGGAGTCAAACCTGCGACCCTTCGGCTCACAGGCCTGTCCTCAATCCACTGAGCCACACCAGCCAGGGCTAAGTCCTAACATTAAAAAAAAACTTGTGTTTCATGGTACCCATGTTGGAATTGAAGAGGCACTAGACCAATGTATGGTAAGTTATAGCCATGGGCCAAATCTAGTCCGCTGCTGTTTTTTTAACAAAGTTTTACTAGAACACAGCCACACTCATTCACGTGCACACCGTCTGGGGCTGCAGGCACACTGTCTGGGCGAAGCTGAGGAGTTGTTGCGGGGACCATGTCACCTACGACACCTAATACGTTTACTCTCTCTTTCTTCATGGAAAAAGTCTGCTCACCCCTTCAGTAGAGTCAGAATTAACGTGATTTGGTAGGAGAGTAACTGTGCTCCTACTCAATCTCTCTGACCCAATCACGTCGCCATTATATTGGGGATAATGAAACTACCTAGTGAGTTAGTTGAAATAAAGTAGACTTTTAAATTAAATGATTTCAGGCAAAGTACTAAATTTATCTTCTAGTTAGCTCTCTATCTAGATAGCTTCCTTAGACCAATACTTTTCAAACTCATGCGTAAGAATCACCTGGGGAATCTATTAAAATACCCAGGTTCCCACCATCACTCCCGGATTCGGTCTTCGTAGGTCTGGGGCGTGCGCGCTTAATAATTCCGATTCCGATGTAGGTGGCCTTTGAGCAACTCAGACCCTTGTGGCAACTTGTGTTTTGGTCCCTAGAAATAGTGTCTGGCCGTTCTGGACATGCTTCTCGTCTCACCCAGTACTGAAGCATTGCCTGCTTGATAAGGGGACCTTGGAACCCCGAGGGGACTGCCCGGGGCGGGTTAATCATCAGCATTCTGCACATGTGCAGACACACCCAGCCAGTGGGCTTATCCTATGAATCAGGGGTGTCAAACTCATTTTCACCAGGGGCCACATCAACCACATGGATGTAATTTCAACTCCTTAACAGTTAAGAAGTAGTTACATTGATACAGTCCTAAAATTATTTTGGCCGTTTGAAGGCAACCACAAGGCTGATGTGGCCCCTGGTGAAAATGAGTTTGATACCCCTGCTATAAATCAAATCGTTCACTGCCTGACTTCACCACCCACAGAGCTGTCTGTGGCTCTGCTTCTAAATGGAAATAATGGTAGAAAAGTTGGCCCAGTGGCTTTAGCGAATGTGACCAGCTTACTTTGGAGCACAGTATGCCTATTAAAGCTAAAACTAGCATGTGGCCCTGGTTTGCTCTCTTTAAAATCAAGGTAAGTGATAATACCAGAAGGAGTTACCAAGAGAGGAAGAACCTAAGTCCTGGTGCTTTATAGGTACTTTAAGAACGGATGCTTATTTAATTTATAATTTCCTTAATCTCCAGAGTGTGTTATCCTGGGTTATGGGATACTTAATGAATGGCTTGCTCACTGAAGCCTTTGTTTTCCTCCATTTGCTATTCAAAAACATAGTAAAGAGCTTCAAAACCTGTAATGAATAACAGCAAAATCCCATGGCACCTGCTGGGTTTTTAAACAAGACAGAAAAAAGTGAGACACTCCTCCACCCCCCGTTTAAAAGCTCCAAAACCAAAAAATAAATGAATAAAAACCTGAAGGCAGAATCCCTAATTCTTAAGATGAGTGCGGCTCTGTTGCTGCCTCTCAGAGCACTGCTTTCAAGCCGGGGGTCAGGTAGTGGGTGGGCACAGTTGTCATCCTGCTGCTGGGTGAGTCTGGGTGTTTGAGTGACGGAAGCCAGGGTGCGCTGTGCTCGGAAATGTAAGTGAGCACGGGATTATCCACTGAGGGATTTACAGCTAATGAGATACCTTCCTGTCGAGACTCATCTCGGGGAAATTGATTTCAAAAGTATTTCAGAAATCCTATATGAGCTTATCGAAGAATTCCTTTAAAGAGTGAGTTCCCTTAAACCCAGGATATTTAATGATTATATGATTATATTAATTCTATACGATTCGAATCACTACAATTCAGAGAATACCCTCTTTTCAGGAGCCCATCATTGCCCGAAAGGGAGGAATGCTGTTGTGGACCACGTTCCCGAAGGTTTCGAAATAAACAGCCTCAGGCTATTTTTATTAAAATGATAGTTCTAAATCATTCCTTCCCCCCTGCAAAATGTGTAACAGGTCTAACTCATCTCTAGATACCAAAATGTTTTCCCTTTTAATGCTAAATCCCTGAGAAAAGGCCATTTTGAAGAAAATGAAGCTTAGATCTTTAAAACTTCATTTTTTAGACTATTGGTGTGTTTTTTTGATTAAGATATAGTGGACTTACGACATTATATTAGTTTCACGTGTACAACATACTGATTTGATATATATTGTGAAGTGATCATCACCCAAAGTCCAGTTACTATCCATCACCACATGTAGTTACAAATATTTTTATAATAATAATTTAATATTTTATAATAATAACTATTATTTTGATATACCAAAAACAAGTTGTCGTAATGCCCAGTGCCTTTCTGTCTGTGTAAATCCTAAATTCACTAATTTACCTTCTTCTTTTGGTGTTTAGAGACTCAAACACACAACACTGTGCTTGTAATTGACTGATTGTGTTAAAAAGGGCCGTGGTTTTGTGATCTAAAAATAGAATATAGAATATTGTTTCTCATTTACCACTTTCCCAAGCCTTTTGAAATTGCCTTAATGTCAGGGACATTTACTTTGAGAGTAAGAAAATAAATCATAAGAGACTTTTCATATTTGTTCTGAATTTGCTAGCCAACTAACTTGGATGGAAGTTACTCTCCTGGTTCTATAAGGTGCCCTTGTTCGTGTTAACAAAAGCTGTGTGTAAAGTGGAGCAAAAATATATTCCCCAGTTCAGTAGGCCAATAAAAGCCACGATGGATTTTGTATGAAAACAGCAACATCAGAGGCTATTAGGACATTTAAGTGAGGGGGAAAATGTTATGTCGTAATGCTATATCTAGGAGAAAAGACCAAGTATCGATTGGTACCTACTCCTATGCCATAAATCCACAGCGGCTCTGCCTCGGCCCTGCAGAGTAGATGGCGTTCATTAAGTTTGAGTGTATCGCTGCCCTAGGATGAGGGAAGCAAAATGTTTTGCAGTTCTCTGCCAAGCCCAGCCTCTCCATCTGAAAAATTTATGGTCAAGAAAAAAATTTTAAGGTCAGTGACTCTCTTTTGGCTTCCCTAGTAGCATTAAGTAATGTAGCTAAACCCCCCACGCCTCCACATTCAAACCTAGCTGAATTACCTCTCTTGGAAAAGGACAATAAAGGTGCCCTTCGGGGGAAGTCTTTCATGGGAGGCTGGCAGGCTTTAAAGAGAGGAGTGCGGGCCTGGCTGCCAGGGAGGCCTGGGCTCTGGTTTCATGTCTGACAGCAGCCTTTGTGCCCTCTGCCAAATCACTTTCCTCCTTCTGTGGCTTTTTTTTTTTCTTTTCTTTTCTTTTCTTTTCTTTTCTTTTAGAAAGGTGACCACAGATGGGCCCTCATGGACTAGTCCCCTGTTCTCATGAATTTGAGTCACAGAAACATTTTTTTAGCTTAACAAATTATTATAAGGCAACTACCTTTATAACTGCCACTCTGGTCAGGAAGGAGGGCTTTGCCAGTCACCCAGGAGCTCCTCCCCTGTTGCATCCTTCCCTCCTTGCAAAGTAACTGCAGGCAGTGCTCGTTTGCAGGTGCTGTGGTATCACCAAGGTCATAGTGCGGCCTGAAGCCCTGATAAGCTGTCTCAATAATCACTGGGGGAAATTGCGATTGTTTGGAGACCTTTAAACATTTGATCAGAACATTAACAACTCTTACTGTTATCATTGTACAGGGAAATGAGAAAATAGTGAAATTTAGTAGACTGTAATTTAAACCATTAGCAATATTGAAGATTAAACTTTCATTTCTTTGTAAAAACATATCACGAGTAGTTTGTCCGCCCCCTTCTTCCCATCTCCGCCTTATAATCTAGGACAAGCGTCTTTTCTAAGCCTTGATGAGTTTTCAGTCTCCTTTTTTGAAGTTTGCCTCAGTTCCTAAAATTTATCCTTTGTGCTTCCAATGTTGTAAAGTGCCTCCAAGAGTTCCTTTAATGTGAAGTTTTTGCTGGCATCGTCTCTTCATCTTTTTCATGTCAGACACTTTCCTCGTTTATGTCGGTAAGTTCCCTGATTGCAGCTCCTGTGGTTGCACATCCAGCTTCTTCAGTGGGAGCAGAATTGGCAGGCCCGTGGCCAGCTCTTTCTTCTGTAAGCCCATCATTCAGATTTTACTTCCAAATATTATCACCTTTCTTTTCCTTGCTGCGCTTTCTTCTTTGTTGGCCAGTTTCCTCTTTCAGTTGTTCATGTTGGTAAAATATTGGCGGTTTATCGCTGGGAGACCAGGAGGCAGCACATTACTCCTTTGTTGTCTGTGTGTGAACTGAGTAGCGTGAGGAGTGACCGATCACTGACAGACTTGGAACAAAGTGATGTGATTGATCATTGATCATGATGCACATCTATTAATTATGTCGTGACTGGTAGTCTGAAGAGCTATGAGTGGGGTTTGTGTACTTGATGCAGTTTCTCAAAATTAATACACTGTTGGTAAATGAGACTTGCACCGTTTTGCTGGAGGACTGGTGTGATTTAACGAACCTGCGAGAACTGAAGTTGCATGTGCTAGAGCCGTGTAAAGTAAAGGCTGCCTGCAGTACTCTGACTTTCACATCATCGCTCCCTTGTCGTTTTATGGCTCTGTGACCAAGGGCGCATCTTTAGACCCTGTGGTTTAATGTTGTTTCCTCAAATGTTTTGTTATATCGTTTTTAAAAAATTATTTATTGATTTTAGAGAGAGAGAGGGGAAGACAGAGAGAGAATCACCAATGTGTTGCTTCACACACACATGGAATCATTGGTTGATTCTTGCATGCACCCCAACTGGGGACTGAACCCACAACCCTGGCACATTGGGACAGGGCTCCAACCAACTGAGCTACCTGGTCAGGGCCTCTTTTTTTTTTTTTCTTTTCAGTCTATGGGTTTTCCCTTTGCATTCGTTTGCCAGGGCTTCCATAACAAAGCATGACAGACTGGGTGGCTTAAACAACAGAAATTAATTTTCTTGCCCTGGCCGGGTTTCTCAGTTGGTTAGAGTGTCATTCCAATAAACTGAGGATGCAGGTTTGATCCCCAGACAGGGCACATACAAGAATCAACCAATGAATGCATAAATAAGTGGAATAACAAATCAATCAATCCCCCCCCTTCCTTCCTCTGTCTCTCTAAAATAGAAAAATAAAAATTTTAAAGAAAGAAAGAAATTTATTTTCTCACAGTTCTGGAGCCTGGAACTCCCAGATCAAGGTATTGGCAGGTTTGGTTTCTCCCGAGGCCTCTGTGTTATGTTACCATGTGGTCTTTCCTCTGTGCGCATGCATTCCTGGTGTGTCATTCCTGGTGTGTCTCTTCTTATAGGGACACCAGCCCTATTGGATCATGGCCCACCTTAACGGCCTCTTTTAAACTTAATTACATACTCGAAGCCCCTGTCTCCAAATACAGTCCCATTTTCTGAGGTACTGGGAGTTAGAGCTTCAAAACATGAATTTGGGAGGGACAAAACTTGGCCGATAACACTTTCCATTCGTTTCTTTCCTTTACTACTTACCTATCAGAGTAGTTAGGCTGTTTGACCATTAGTCACATAAAACATAAACCACAGTCACATAAACATTTTATTAAAGAGTGAGGATCATTCATGAAGGACACCATTGAAAATCAGGCCCAGATTATGTGGGGTAAAATTATATCCCTGTTACTAAGGCTTTATAACAAATCATCCCAAAACTTGGCAGCTTAAAACAGCAGTGCTTACTTATTATCTTTGAAAGTCTTGTAATTCAGGAATTAGACAGTGACCTGTCTGGGAGGTTCTGACTCTGGTCTCTCAGTGAGATTGTAATCAGATGCAAGCTGGGGCTACAGCCATCTAAAAACTTGACTGGGGCCCTGACCTTGTGGCTCAGTCGGTTGGCCGTTGTCCTGCAAAGCAGAAGATCGTGGGTTCAATCCCCGGTAAGGGCACATGCCTGGGTTGTGGGTTTGGTTCCTGATCAGGGCACATAGGAGAGGCAACTGGTTGATGTTTCTCTCCTTCTTTTCCTCCCTTTCCCTCAATCAATCAATCAATGCAAGCTTGGCTGGGGAAGGAGGATGCACTTCGAAGATGTGCCACTCACATGGCTGACATGTTGGTGATGGCCGCTGTGGGGAAGCCTCCCAGTTCCTTTCCCCAGGACTGCTTGAATGTCGGCACACCCTGGCAGCTGGTTTGCACCCGAGTGAATAATACAAGAGGCAAAGACATTGTTACTTTCACTATGTTCACTTGGTCACACAGATCCAACCTGGATTCACTGTGGAAGGGACTTCACAAGGTCATGAATACTAGGAAATATGGGTTAAAGGAGATTGGCTGCTGTAAATTAGATGGGTAAAAAGTGTCTTACTTTTGGGAAACCTATTTGCAAATCTCTAGCTTCAAATGCTTGCTTACCTTACATGTGTGTCATTAAAATCAATCATGTCAAAATAATAAATTAACTTTGTGCCTCACACTTAATGAGTTAATATTTTAAGAGTTTTCAAGATAGTTTTTTATGTTCAATTTCTGTGTCTGACTCAAAATTTTATACTAGTCCAAATACATACATTTATCTATTAGTAGATTGCTCGTCAGCTTTATCACTCGTGTGCGATACTGGTCTTAATCCAGTGGTGGATCCTGAACTCTAAACTGTGGCACTAGGAATCTTGGCTCATGGTCCTAGAAAACAGTGTGACTTACAGGCTAAAGTTACTAACTCTGAAGTGTTCTGAATGAACCCTAATGAATTAATTTACTTTTTCTCAGTTTTTTAGTCTGTTACATGAAAGAGAATTTATTAATCTATTTTAATGGTAAAACCAATAAATGACAATTATGGGGGAAATGATGATTTTGAGCTATACCTTGATGGAGGAGTAGAACACATGGGAAATTCCATTGAGGGACTATGGTCTTGCCTAGTTCTTGGCCTGCGGGGTGCCCTGGGGTTCAGCACCATGGGCAGCTACTCCTGCTGCCCACCCGGGTCCACCCTTTGACTTGAGAAGACTGGTGGCTGAGCAGCCTGGGGCGATCTGGGAGGGTGTGCACTCCTGGAAACGTAAACATCTCTTGTCCTGGTGGTTCACGAAGTTCATCCTTATTTGACTTTTGTTTTTGTGATAGTCTATGTTCTTCCAAATCACCATGTCTTTAAGTTCACCACCTCAATTTCCATAAATCCAGCAATACTTCAGATGAGCCTCAGGTTAATCAAAAGCTACTGTTCCAAAGAACTGGACTCTGTAATGTCCATTCCTGTCCAGTTCTTCAGCTACTGTTTCCACTTCTACTAAGAATCATTGATCTAGGTTAGCAGCCTGGTAAGGCTTAGGGTTGTTTTTATTTAAACATGACAGCTGTTGTAACCAGATGTGTCAGGCCTCTTCTTTCCATAAATTATTGGAATTATGGAAAGATTCCATAATTCTTAATCTCTGCTTAATTATTATGGACAAAGAAAACTGACAGTAGTATTTCTAGTGTTTCTGGAACTATGCTGTTACTATGTAAAATTGATTAAATATTATCCTTGGCCCTAGAGAGCATACATTCTAGGAAATAACCCTTAAAAAAATTATTTATTTATTTATTTTCAGAGAGAAGGGAAGGGAGGGAGAAAGAGAGGGAGGGAAACATTGATGTGCCCCTTGTATGTAGCACAGACTTCTCCCACTAGGCGAGTGTTCCAGGAACCCATCTGTATTGGTGTACAAGCTGGTGCTGTTGTGAGAGGCTGCGTTCAGCTCCCATGAGTTTTTTTTAAATACTCTTTCAACGTGTTTGCCCGTTTCATGGTGGGTGATTTACGAGCGCACCTGCCCACACCGCGCTGAGTGTTCAGCAGTTTTTGACCAAAAACGGCATGACCCCCACACCCCACCCTCCCTATTTAGCCGATCTCACCCCAAGTGACTTTTTTTTGTTTCCCCACATGAAAAACATCTTCAAAGGGAAACATTTTGCTGATGTGGAAGAGGTGAAACAAAAAACAGCAGAAAAGCACTAAAAGACATCAAAATCGACAAGTTCAAAAACTGGTTTGACCAGTGGAAAAAAGGTCTCAGTAGGTTCATTACAGCAGACGGAGAGTACTTTGAAGGTGATTGAAGTTTAAACGTGTAAGAATAAATGCACAATTTTTAAATACATAAATTCCAGGTTTTTTGTGTCCCCCTTGTATTACTTGATGGGAGAGAACAGACTTTGGGTGAGGGGAGATTTCTTATGACAGATTGTAATTTGCGCTATAGTATTATGTGCTGTTTGGAGGAAGCTATATATAGTTACCCAAATGATTTAGCAGTATGAAATACGAGATTCATGGTGTTATGTTAAACCAACTTATAGCCGTTGCAAAGTTGATATTTAAGATTTAAAATTTTTTAGAAGTCCACATTTACTCATAACTACTCAGTGTCATTTGTTAAATAAAGATTTTTAGTGTGTGTCATGTGCTGTTGAGTCAGCCTTGATTCATGGCGACTCTATGAGTGAGTGATGTTCACCATGTCCTGTCCTCAGCACCTCTGCGTGGCTCCTGTAGACGCACGCCTGTGGCTTCTTCAGGACCCTTCTTGTAGGGTCAGTCCATCTCACATCAGGCCTTTCTCTTTTCCTGCTGCCTTCGGTTTTTCCCAGCATTGTTGTCTTTTCCTAAGAACCCTGCCTTCCGATGATGTGCCCAAAATAGGACAGCTTTACTTTTGTCATTTTTACCTCCAGGGATGTTTCAGGCTTAATTTGATCTGGGACCTGCCTGTTTGTCTGTTTAGTGATCCATAGGTGCTTTAGATTTGTTCATAAATTCATTCATTCATAAAGATGTTCTAGGGCCATTCATAAAGGAAAATAGGACATAATTAAAACAAGATAAAAATATAAGCTTCTTTTTTTTAAAAGATTTTATTTTTTATTTTTAGAGAGATGGGGAAGGGAGGGAGAAAGAGAGGGAGTGAAACATCAATGTATGGTTGCCTCTAGCATACCTTATACGGGGGACCTGGCCTGCAGCCCAGGCATGTGCCCTGACTGGGAATCAAACCGGCAATGCTTTGGTTGTCAGGCCTGCGCTCAATCCACTGAGCTACACCAGCCAGGAAAATATAAACTTCTTAATGTATTGTAGTTTGATTGGATTTCACATGGCTGCAGAAATGAGTGCCATATTCAACCCAAACTTGTGAATAGAATATTAAATATGATGTTATTAAATCTTTTCTCCCCGGTAAGTTTGTCTAATATATGTAGTAGTTGTCGCGCTGCTTCATAAAATTCACATAATAAAAACGTAACTAGCCCTGGCTGGTGTAGCTCAGTGGATTGAGTGCGGGCTGGGAACCAGACGGTTCTGGTTCGATTCCCAGTCAGGGCACATGCCTGGGTTGCGGGCCAGGTCCCCAGTGAGGGCCATGTGAGAGGCAACCATACATTGCTGTTTCTCTCCCTCTCTATCTCCCTCCCTTCCCCTCTCTCTAATAATAAGTAAATAAATAAATCTTAAAAAAACAAACAAAAAAAAACATAACTAAAAATTAGCATTTATATTCTACTTTATTTCACAGATGCATTAGAAGTCACTAGTTACTAGTTTTTAAAAAGGTAGTGAAAGAAGTTTGCAGTGTTGGTGTTCCTTTGTGATCAGGCTATTTTGCAGAATCGATTTTTGAAATTTATCTGTCACAGATGGGTGAATAATAAATTCTTTCTAAACATGTAAGACAAGCTCCCTGTTGGCTTTTATCTGTCTGCCTTTGGAACAAAGACGTCTTTGTGCTGCAGGGTTAGAGACCTAGAGTGAAGTGATTTCCTGGTAAATGGAGACTCAAGAGTATAGACAGGACCAAGAACCACAGCAGCTTGCGGTGACTAGAGTGTTTATGAAATACAGATGCTCTCAAGTACCGACAGGGTCCACACGTCTGTGTTCTGTCTTTAATGTTTCATATATTGCATTTTGTTTTAGAGACAGAATGACATCTGTTGGAGAAGATAAAAAAGAGATTATCTGGGAAATTCCTACAACAGACTTTCTGTTTTAACACAGCTCTTGTTATTTGAGCCCTTTTATTTATTTATTTAAAGATTTTATTTATTTATTTTCAGAGAGGGGTGGAAGGAGAAGCAAAGGGAGAGAAACATCCATATGTGACAAAACATCAATTGGTTGCCTCTCACACGCCCCCACCTGGGACCTGGCCCCCGATTCAGTCATGTGCCATGACAGGGAATTGAACCGGTGACCCTTTAGTTCATACGCCAGCGCTCAATCCACTGAGCCCCACCAGCCAGGGCCTTTTATTTTTTTTTTAAGAGACATTTAAAAATACACACAAGTTCACAGTTACCACTATGTATTGACTGCCAAGAGGTCACATCTGTCTAGTTTTTAACACCCTCATGGTGCGGACTTGATTTCCAGCTTCACAAAACATGCTCTGCAAGGGTCTTTCAACTTGTGGAAAATAGGACTAGACCAGTGAAGAGCATCCATTCCCTCTAAGACTAGCATTTATTTATAACTGTAGCTTCTAACTTTATTACAGTGCTTTGTAAACTCACCAGATTCTACTCCTTCACATTAGCAATAAACTGGGAGTTGTTTACTTTCAGAACTGTCTAGGGCTTTCAGTGTAGTCAATGGGATGACCTCTCCAAAGGGTGATATCTTACATACTGTCAACTCCATCCCAGAGTGGTGAGGAAGAATAGAAATGGGAATGGATCCTTATCCTCTTCTTTTTTTTAAAGATTTTATATATTTATTTTTAGACAGAAGGAGGTAGAAAGAGATGGGGAGAAACATCAATGTGTGGTTGCATCTCATGTGGCCCTCCTGGGGACCTGGCCTGCAACCCAGGCATGTGCCCTTACTGGGAATCAAACCGGCGACCCTTGGGTTCACAGCCCGTGCTCAATCCACTGAGCTACACCAGCCAGGGCTCCTTATCCTCTTTTTAAAAATGATCTTTGGCTTCTCCATCTAGAGAATTGGGATAATTCTGAAATGTCAGCCACTTAATGTGGTTGATTTTTGTTTTCATTCACTGGGCTGAGTGCTTGGCTCTTTAAATGTGTCTTTCACTTCTGGGAAATTTTCTTCTGTCACATCTTTTTTTATTGTTGTAAGATTTTACTTATTTATTTTTAGAAAGAGGGGAAGGGAGGGAGAATGAGAGGGAGAGAAACATCAGTGTGCAAGAGAAACATCAATCAGTTGCCCGCAGCTAGGGACCTGGCTGCAAGCCAGGCAGTGCCCTGACAGGGAATCAAACTGACAACCTTTTGATTTGCAGGATTTGCAGGCTGGCATACAATCCATTGAGCCACAGCAGCCAGGGCTCTTCTATCATGTCTTTGATAACTCTCCATCCTCTGTTTGTTTCTTTAAAACTTCTGATGTTCAGATATTAGACTTACTGGATTGAGCCTCTTGCTGAATTTTTCTGTCTCTATTTCTGCCTACTTCCTGGGACATTGTCTTGTTTCTAATTTTTCTTCTATTGAACTTTAAAAAATGTCATCAATCACTTTTTTATTCCTAAAAACTCTCTTACGTTCTTTGATCATTCTAATCATCGCCTTTTCACTGTAACATATTCTATAATACTTTCTTTAATCGGAGGATACTAATTCAGGTTGATTTTTTTTAAAGTTCTTGTCATTTACCAGCATTGTTTCAGTTCACGCTAGAGCGATTTCTTTTTATTTACCATGGTCTCTCCTTTTCCTTTTGGAAACTTTCCTCAGATGCCTGGTGACCCTTGGTTTTCTGTTCATGTTTAAGACTGAAAGGCAGTTGGAGAGTCTGAGCATAATCATGGTGTATATGAAGGTCTGGTCTTAAGACCTGTTCAAATTTCCAAAAGAAGAAACTTATAATGTAAAAAAATAAAAATAAAAAAATAATAAATACATAAATAAAGCAAGACAGGCGAATGCATATAATAGGATGCCAATTTCACAAACTGAAAACTAAAATTGAATGACAGATGCTCTCACAGGGGGAGCGCGGCCCGGAAATGTACATCTTCACTCCGCTGGCTCTTCAATACCGTCATTGATTCCCGCGTGTGTTTGAGTGGGGGTGTACCTAGTTTTAATGTCGAAGTGAGACAGAGGGCGTCATAATGAATCCGAGCATGTGAGGCACTTGTAGCCACGTCCAATGGTAGACTTTCATCTTCTTCCATTTGTGTTTGTGTCCAGCCCAGTGCCCAGTGGTTCTGAGTCCCAAAGCTCTGCAGGAATTTGCAGGGCAAAATTTCTCCCTTCTGCAAGTGTTCCCATCTATAAACACCAAGCTGAGTTTTCTTCTCTTACCCTTTATACCAGGGGTCCCCAACCTCGGAAGCTCTCCTGAGCTCCGCCTCCTGTTGCCCCGCCCCCCACATCCATCCACTGCTGGTGAGCAAACCTTACCTCCCCTCCCCACCGCAGTCTTCCTGGTGACAAAAAGGTTGGGGACCAGTGCTTATACAACACGTCACTACTAACTACTCCACTGGCTTTCAGTCATCTCCAACGGTTGAAATCTCTCGCATGTCCTACTCCTTAATGTAGCTTATGTCTGTGCCTTTTCTCACACAGGAGCGGAGTCTTTGGTGAGAGAGGAGATAGGGAAGGTATTTAATAAGCTCTCTTTAATCAGAAACCATTGTTAGCACTATGAGGCATCTTGTCTCTTCCCCATCTTTTTTTTTTCAGCTTTATCGAGTATAATTGACAAATAAAATTATAAGCATTTAAAGTGTATGACATGACGTTTTGATATACACATACATTTTAATGGATTCCCTCCTGAGTTAATTAACATAACCATCACTTTACAGTTATCTTTAAAATTTTAAAAAAAATTTACTTATTAATTTTTAGGAGAGGGGAAGGGAGGGAGAGAGGAAGAGAAACATGGATCAGTTGCCTCTCGCAGGCCCACCTGGGGGACCTGGCCCACAACCCAGGCACGTGCCCTGATGGGAAATTGAACTGGTGACCTTCAGATTCACAGGCCGGTGCTCAGTCCACTGAGCCACACCAGCCAGGGCGGTTATCTTTTGTGTGTGTGTGCGCGCGCGTGTGTGTGTAAACCATTTAAGTTTTATTCTCTCAGCAAATTTCAACTGTATGATACCTGTGTAGTGTTATCAACTCTAGTCGCCATGTTGCACATTGGATACTCAGATCTTACCCATCTCATCCGTGAAAGTTTGTACCAGCCTCTCCCTATTTCCTCTCTGCCCCAGCCTCTGGTAACCACGTTTTATTCTTTGTGTCTGAGTTCAGCTTTTTTTTTTTAAGATTCCATGCAGTATTTATCTTTGTCTGATTTATGTCACTTAGCATAATGCCCTCCAGGTTTATCCATGTTGTCGAAAATGATAGATTTTCTTTTTTTAATATATTTTATTGATTATGCTATTACAGTTGTCCCATTTCCCCTCTTTCTTCCCCTCCACCCCCACCCCACCATTCCCCGTCCTTTAGTTTTTGTCCATAGGTCATACACATAAGTTCTTTGGCTTCTACACTTCCTATACTATTCTTAACCTCCCCCTGTCTGTTTTCTACCTACCATTTATTCTACTTATTCTCTACACCTTTTCCCCCTCTCTCCCCCTACCACTCCCTTGTTGATATCCCTCCATGCCTTATATAAATCCCTTTAATATTTCATATAATAAATGCTGGGTGATGATAAACTCCTTGAACTTGACCTTATCTGAGAAGCACTTTATCTGCCCTTCCATTCTAAATGATAGCTTTACTGGATAGAGTATTCTTGGATGTAGGTCCTTGCCTTTCATGACTTGGAATACTTCTCTCCAGCCTCTTCTTGCCTGCAAGGTCTCTTTTGAGAAATCAGCTGACAGTCTTATGGGAATTCCTTTTAGGTAACTGTCTCCTTTTCTCTTGCTGCTTCTAAGATTCTCTCCTTATTTTTAATCTTGGGTAATGTCATTATGATGTGTCTTGGTGTGTTCCTCTTTGAGTCCAAATTCTTTGGGACTCTCTGAACTTCCTGGACTTCCTGAAAATCTATTTCCTTCACCAGCTTGGGGAAGTTCTCCTTCATTATTTGTTCCAATAAGTTTTCAATCCCTTGGTCTTCCTCTTCTCCTTCTGGCACCCCTATGACTCGGATGTTGGGACATTTAAAGATGTCCTGGAGGTTCCTAAGCCTCTCCTCAGTTTTTTGAATTCTTGTTTCTTCAGTCTTTTCTGTTTGGATATTTTTATCTTTCTGCTGGTCCACTCCGTTGATTTGAGTCCCAGTTTCCTTCTCATCCCTATTGGTTCCCTGCAGATTTCCCCTCATTTCCTTTATGTTATCCTTCATTTGTTCAAGTAATTGCAACAATTTTTCTTCGAATTCTGTGAGCGTCCTGATTACTAGTGCTTTGAACTGTGCATCTGATAGGTTGGCTATCTCCTCGTCACTTAGTTGTGTTCTTTCATTTGGGCCATTTTTTTTTTCTTGGTGCCCCTGTTACTTTAAGGGGAGGAGCCTTAGGTGTTCACCAGGGCAGGGTAACCCATGTCGTAGTGCTGTGACACTGTCTGTGGGGGCGGAGCAACCCACGTCGTTGTGTTGTGACACTGTCTGTAGGGGCGGGGGCCTGAGAGAACAATGGCACTTGCTCTGTTCTCTGCACTTCCCCAGCTACCCACAAGCAAGTTGGGCCCTTCTTTGCTGGCTCCGGGGTGAGTGAGCGGGCCTGCACGGTTCCAAGTCCCTGTGGGTCTCCCCAGCGAACTCTCCTGTGAGGCCAGGAGTTCCCCCCACAGGTGTATTCAGTTGGTGGTTTGAGGCTTTATTTCCCTGTGTTGGTGGGCCGCACGGTCTGTTCTGCTCCCCAGTTTTTCCTTCCGGTTTATCTGCACGAGAATGAGGGACCACCCAGTCCACCAGTCTCAGCCCTGGTTTCGCCGACTGCGCCTGCCGTGTTTTGGCCAGGTGCACCCACCACGGGCCTCTCCGGGCAGCTGGAGCGTTGCCGGTACCGCTCCACAAACCAGGTCTTGCTGAGTGCTCTCCGCCTGCTTACCGGTCTGGATGAACGTGTCTTCTTTAACTCCTTGGTTGTAGGACTTCCACTCAGTTCAGTTTTCTGTCAGATCTGGCTATTTTTGTTTTTTAAAATTGTTGTTTTCCTTTTTTTGGTTGTGCGAGGAGGCACAGTGTGTCTACCTATGCCTCCATCTTGGCCGGAAGTCAGATTTTCTTTTTTTTTAAGCTAAATAAAATTCCATGTGTATACCTGTGTACAAATATATATTAAATATTTATGTGTATAACTATATAATAAATGTGTATAAATATGTATTTAAAAAAGAAATGTATATGTTTAGGGTATACAACACAGTGATTTGATATACATAGTGCAATGATTACTATAGTCAAGCTAATTAATGTATCATCCCCTCACATACCTTTTTTGTGTGTGATGAGAGCACCTGAAATGACTTTACTAGCATATTTCCAGAACTTAATACAGCATTATTAATTATAGTTATCATATTGAACATTAAATCTCTAACTTATTTATATTGCATAACTGAAACTCTGTATCCGTGACTGACATTTCCTCCCTCCAGCCCCCCTTCCCATTCTACTCTCTGCTTCTATGGGTTTGACTTTCTTAGATTCCACATATCAGTAAGATCATGTAGTATTGTTTTTCTGTGCCTGGCTTATTTCACTTAGGGTCATCCATGTTGTTGCAAGAGACAGGTTTTCCTCTTTTTTAAGGCTGAATAATATTCCATGGCATATATACATTCATACATCAGTGGAAACTTAGGTTGATTCCATAATGCAGCAATGAAAATAGGAGTACAGACATCTCTTTGAGATACTGATATACTGACTTCATTTCCTTTGGATATAATAGTTCTATTTTTAACTTTTTGAGGAAACTCAATACTGTTTCTTTTTTAAGATTTTATTTATTTATTTTTAGACAGAGGGAAGGGAGAGGGAGAGAAACATCAACATGTGGTTGCCTCTCATGTGGCCCCCACTGGGGACCTGGCCTGCAACCCAGGCATGTGCCCTGACTGGGAATCAAATTGGCAACCCTTTGCTTCTCAGCCCGCACTCAATCCACTGAGCTACACCAGCCAGGGCTCAATACTGTTTCTCAAATGGCTGTTATCAATAGTGTACTTACAAGGGTTCCCTTTGCTCCACATCCTTGCCAACATTTATCTTTTGTCTTTTTGATGAAAGCCATTCTAACTTGTGTGAAGTGATATCTCATTGTAGTTTTGAGTTGTATTTCCCTGTCCATTTGTATATCTTTTTTTTTTTTTAAGATTTTATTCATTTATTTTTAGACAGAAGGGAAGGGAGGGAGAAAGAGATGGGGAGAAACATCAATGTGTGGTTGCATCTCACATGGCCCTCACTGGGGACCTGGCCTGCAACCCAGGCATGTGTCCTGAACAGGAATTGAACTGGCGACCCTTTGGTTCGCAGCCCATGCTCAATCCACTGAGTTACACCAGCCAGAGCCATTTGTATATCTTCTTTTGAAAAATGTCTATTTAGGTCCTTTGCCCATTTTTTAATTGGGTTGTGTTCTTGCTACTGAGCTCTTTGAATTCCTTATATATTTTGGATGGCTTGCAAATATTTTCTTCCATTTTATAGGTAATCTATTCATTCTGTTGATTGTTTCTTTTGCTGTGCAGAAGCTTTTTAGTTTGATGCAATCCCATTTGTCTTTTTTTTGTGTTTGTTGTCTGTACATTTGGGTTCATACCCAAACAATTATTGCTCAGACCAGTTACAAGAAGCTTTCCCTCAGGCTTCCAATAGTGCTACTGTTTCAGTTTCTACATTTAATTCTTTAAATGAAGTCTTCTGAGTGTGGATAGTAATTTTTCCCATTTATTGAAGAGATAGTCCTTTCTCATTGTGTGTTCTTGGCACCTCTGGTAAAGATCAACTGACTGTAAGTGCGTGGGTTAATTCTGGGCTCTTTACCTCTTTAGTTGGTCTGTGTGTCTGTTTTTATGCCAGTAGCATGCTGGTTTAGTCACTATAGTTTTGTAGTATATTTTGAAATCGTGTAGTGTGATATTGTCAACTCAAGATTGCTTTGGCTATTGGAGGTCTTGCGTGGTTCCATATGAGTTTTAGGATTATTTATTGATAAATTTGTATAATTTAAGGAGATCGTACTAACTAGTCTCATTCCTAGGGAAGGCAATGTTTTGTTAGGTTCTCTTCTGTAAAAAAAAAAGAAAAAAATATACACTAAGGTATATATCTGTGTACTGGCAATACGGATCAATCTAATTTGTCAGTAGGTGTAAAAGCACACCTCTTCAGTAAGAGAGGCTTGCCTTTAATAAGGTCTGGGATAGCAGAATAAAATACTCCTTTGTGAACCCTAACTGAGGAGAACTATTATTGGGTCCTGAAGTTAAAAAGCTGTCACTGCTCTTTAATAAGATGATTTCATCACTAGTGATGACATTGTATCTAGTAGTCTAAATTCCTACTTCCACCGGCAGGAACTTCACTTCTTTTGAGCCTGATCAAGTGTCCAGTTTTAGTATAACAGATGTTGGAGCTTGCTTTATACTGATTAGTAGTATTTTTTTCCTCTAAGATATAGAAAACATTTCTTTCCTCTAAGATATAGAAAACATTTCTTTAGTCCCTTGCAACTTGATCATCTGTGCACCCTCCCAGAAATCTCAGCTCGCCCTTGGTGATCAGGTGGTTCAGAATGTTATCTCCAACCTCTTCCGTCTGTCAGGCCTTTGTTTGGAGACAAAACAGGAATGTTACATGATATGCAGGAAGAGATTCTGTAGTCTTGCCTTTTCATACCTGATGCTCCATAGTTTGTATTTTTGTATTTTAAAAACTTTATTCTAGGAACTTATACTGCTTCTGTATAAACTACCTTTGCAACTTCCTTAGGGGAAAATAGTATACATTTCTGTGTGTAAGGGAAATGGGAAATGTTTTATTGTATGCTGGACTGTGAGTTAAATTTTAATGTCTGGATAGACCTGAGGAGTTGTTTGTTTGGGACCTGACTTGGCTTTTAGGAGCGGGAAAGAGATTCTTGGGGAATTGCTGCGGCGGGGAAAGGGCGCAGGAGTGCGTCGGGCGCAGCACGGGGGTTCCATAGCGCTGTGTATTTTTGTGTGTGTTCAGGGGCAGGAGCATGGCGATAGCGGAGGAAGTAGATGACTTTTCAGATTATCTGAGTAAAACAAAACAAAAAGGCACAACCTGGTGAGACAGGCAAGAACTTTCAGCTTCACCATATGCCTTCTGATTTGCCCTGAAAATTCTGGCTCACAAAGGTCCTCTTTCTTTAAGAATTTGTAGTGATTGTAATTATAGATTATCTGGCGTTTTGCTTTAAATTATTTTTAAAATATGAATCATTGCAAACTGGTTAAATGATCAGACTCTGGAAATAGGTCAGCTGAAGACAAATCTTGATTCCATGACATACTATCTGTGTGACCTTGGGCAAGCTATTTAACCTTTTTGTGCCTCAGTTTCCTCATATTTAAAATGGAGATAATAGTAGTGTCTGTCTCATTGCTTTTTATGAATAAAGTACTTAGCCAGCAAAATTAAGATATATTCATGGTAGAAATGTAGATAATACAGAGAGAACTTAGCAGAAGATAAAACTCTCTAATCCTACCTTAGGTAACCACTATTATTATATTGGTACATACCCTTGTATATATTTTGTCTACAACATTGAAATCATACTCTTCATGCTATTTTGTAACTTTCTTCCATTAATAGTATAATACGAGCATTTTCCCATGCTCAGTTTTCAGCATCCTTCTAACTAAAAGACAGAACTGCGTCGAGTGGATGGAGTACTGCAGTTTATTAAACTGTTCCCACAGTGCTGAAGCTCTGGGTGTCCTCCAGTTTTTCTGTTTTACGGGTAATGCTTCAATAAACATTTTGTATGTTAATCTCACTCTCGAGTACTTCCCTCGAAGAGAAGTGGAACTGCTGAGTCCAAAGGTTTTTATTTACATTTTTCAGGCTTTTGACACATGTTGCCTAATTGTCCTCTGGAAATTTTGCTAGCGATGCTGAGAGTTTGTTTTGTTGTCCTCCTGTCAGTGTCGATTACTCTAATTTTTATATTCAATTTGATAGGTAAAAAATTGTATCATCCTTGTTTTATTACTGTTTGATTATGAAGAAGGCTGAACATTTGTATAAAGGGTGGGGCAAAAGTAGGTTTACAGTTGTAAGTACGTGAAACACAGTGTTTATTATTGTATTATTATTAATTATTGTATTATTTTCCATATGAACAACTGTAAACCTACTTCTGGCTAACCCTGTATGTGTTTTAGCTCTTGGGTTTTTTTATTTTATTTTATTTATTTATTTTTAGAGAGAAGGGAAGGAAGGAAGAGAGGGAGAGAAACATTGCTTGGTTGCCTCTCGATCAGGGACCGAACTTGCAACCCAGGCATGTGCCCTTGTAACAGAATGCAGATCCCGCTGTCTGCCACCACACAAGCCAATGCTTGAGAGGCAGGTGAAGATATTAAAGGAAAGTGGTTTATTTTCAGGTGCCAGCCACCTGGAAAATGGGGACTCTTGTCACAAAGTCCACCTCCTGAGATGACGGGGGTCGGGGAGGAGTAGGAGGACTCACATCTCAAAGCCCATCTCCACATCCAGTGCAGGCAGAGGTTTTTATAAAGAAGGAGAGGGGAACAGAACAAAGAGACCAAGGGAGGGGGGTGCAAAGTTCTGTACGTGCAGATGAGCACAGTCCATTCCGATAAAGCAAGTGACAGTCCAGTGTGCATCATCCTGGTTTAGTCATCCTGGCTTCACGCCATCCTGACTTCGTGGTTGAAGGTCAGCAAATCTCCCCAAATTGGAATGTTTGAAAGTCAGAGTATATTTTGAAATTAATTTCCAGGGTTCTCATACAAACATGCTGTTCCTCTTAAGGCTACATATTAGTCAGAGTCAGCACTTACAGAAACAATGTCAAAAGAATGGTGGGGTGGGTTACAATTCCCCATTACAATTTTCTAATGTTGCACCCTGACCAGGAATTGAACCAGTGACTCTTTGCTTTGTAGGGCTATGCCCAACCAACTGAGCCACACAGGTCAGGGCTCTGGTATTTTAATTAATTAATTAATTAATTAATTAATTTTGGAGAGGGAAGTGGGGAGAGAGAGGGAGAGAGGGAGAGACCTATTTGTTGTTCCACTTACTCATGCATTCATTGGTTGATTCTTGCATGTGCTCTCACCAGAGATCGAACTTGGTGTGTGGGGCTGATGCTCTAACCAACTGAGCTACCTGGCCAGGGCAGCTCTTATATTTCTTTTTCTTCCTTGTGTGTCAAATTTCTGTGAGTTTCTTGTGCACTTTTTTTTGACGTATCCACCTTCTTATAAAATATCAATTCGTAAGAGCGATTTAGATAAAAAAGCTGTTGATAGGCTTTACTGTTTTATCTGCCCCCAAGGAGTAAAGTTTCAACAACTTTGCTAATTAATCTAATCCTCTAGATTGGTCATTTAAGCTTTATCCATGAGGTCTCTAAAAGAAAAACTGCGAAACAGTTGATACTTATAACACATGAGGTATAATATTATTTATAGACACAATAGGGAAGTCTATTTTTTTTCCTTTTGAGTATATCAGATACTTGTTGATGAGTTGACTTAATGGTTTGCAGTTTTCTTTGTGGCTGCGCAATATACTTAATTCATTCTGATTAGATATTATGAATCCTATTTTGTGCTTGCACCTATGATATCTTGATGGATCTGACTATTTACTGGACTCTGTCTTAGTGTTTAAACTCTAACAGTCAGCACAGTGTTTATGCCCTGTACTTATCAAGGACTCCCTCTGTAGATAGATCAAAAGTCAAGATGGAAGGAAGGCCCGCAGATTTTTGTGATTCTAGAACTGAGTTCATAATGGTTAGTATCCAAATGACTTGAAAGGTGGTATTCTTAGGAAGACTGGAGCCATTTCAAAAGGTTTATACTTCACTGATTCTCTTTGAAGAATATCACAAGAGCTCACTCTGCATAAGGCAAATCACTGCTGCTCAGGCATCCTGCATGCAAAACTACTGAACTTCATTTTCTTCTGTTGAGGGAATCATTCATCTTTGTTGCATTTTGAGGTCTGAGCCTGAAGCATATCTTTTTGTGAAACTGGGAGCTGAAGTCATTCCCTTAAAGCGCAGCTTGAAACTTTACTCATACCTTCAAACGCATTTCGGAATGTAAAATAGCCATAAAAATTCCTGTTACCCCGCTGACAGTTCCTCAGGCTGTGGGCCTCTCATTCCGCCTTCTTTACATCTCAAACTGTCTCCATTCTAAGTCCCCTCCCATCCCTGAACTTTTAAGGAAAAGCAGAAAAGCATTAAAAAAAAACCACTGGGTGAATCACACCCAACATGTATGCCTTTGGGTCTTACAGATGATTTTTTTTTTTGTAGTTTATCCTCTCAATCAATCTAAGGTGATTTCTGGAGTTTCTAGTTAGGGAATCTAAAAATTCTTATTTTACCTAATGGGTGATAATGAGGATGCTTATCTTACCTAGATTTTTTTTTTTACTCAAAGATTAATGAAATATTCTGTATTACCTATAGTCTTTTATTTGATAAGAACAGACATAAATCAAGAGAGCAAAAATCGACTTCTTACCAATATTACTTATAAATATTTAGATGTTATTTACTTGGGCATGGCAAATATGTTCATTTTTGATGGCTAAACATGGAGGTTTGCTTACAATTAAATTTTTTATTTTAAGTTTTCTGAGAGGCTATGACGTTTTTCAACTAACCTAAGTGGTTTTATAGTATTTCTCTGGCCACTTAATCTGTATTTAGAAATTTTAGTAGTATTTTGATAAATTCCCCAAGGCATATCACTTTGTAAATAATTTGCATTACAAATTATTTGTAATAGTTCTTCTTGAGTCTCCCTCCCTAACTTTCTCCTTGTCCCATCTGTATCCCTTCCCACCCCCATTTCTGGGTCTTTTTATTTTTCCCTCATGGGAATGATTATTGTCTGAGCCTTGTCTTAGAAATTCCTCCTTTCTAAACGAGGCACTAAAGCTGTCTGTCATGTTTTGGATTTTCTTTAGGACTGTTAATTATTATCTCCTTACCTCCTCACTTCCTGTACCGAGCACAAAAGTAAGCTGCGGAAGGAGAAAAGGAAACACCTGTTTTAAAAATGTGGCGTTTGAGTAAAATTCCTGGTGCAAAGTGATTGACAACACAGCCTTACATAATCAGCTCGGCCTTGTCTGGATCATGTAGAGGTCACATGTTTTCTACTACATCCAGTCTGCTACCACAGTGCTTTTCATGTCACTCTCTACTCTTGCCCAGTTTAAATTCACAATTTTAGCTCATTTCTCTGTCACATTTGCTTTTTCACTGGGCTTTCCCTGCCCCAGGATCAAGTTCCTTCCATCTGCAGGTCCACCAGGCGGCCGCGCAATCCATGTTAAGAGTGGGTCGGTGCACTGCGCGGCCCTCCTGAGCCCCTTGCCGTAGCTTCAGATTAGTTTCTCAGTCTCGTCATTTGCTGCCCTTGAACCCCAAAACGGTGCCCTGCTGACTCGAGCAGCCCGCCGGGCTTTGCGCGGGCAGCGCTTTTCTAACTGCCCGTCTCTGTGCGGAGGAATCCGACCCACCTCGGAAGTGACACCATCTCCTCCGGCGTTCCTTTCCCACCCCCCTGGTTGGCAGTGATCCTCTGTGTTCGCTAGCTCATCTGGAGTTCTTTTTACATTTGTAGGCCCTTATCTCTTGCACGAGGACGGGAACCAGTTCATCCTTTCCTGGATCCCCTCAGCGTACTCCAGTTCCTTGGCTTGCTCAGTCCTTCATTTTCCTCTGTTCAAATGCACCCCTCCCCCCATAACTTTCTCATTTCTCCTGTTGTGAAACTACAGCCACAACCACCCAGACTCCCTCTTTGCCCAGATTCTCTTCCTGCTATAGTCGTATATTTTTTCATCCCTCTATGAAATTTTTTAATGAAAGAGAATAGCATTATTGATTTGCCCGATAAGCTCATTGGAGAAAAATGAAATTACAGAATTTGACGAGGGTAAAAATCATCCCAAATGCCATCACCCAGAGATAAATGATCTTTTACTAAATATTCTGTCCTATTTCACATGCATATACACTCTTGTGCATGATACACAATTTTATTTATTTTTAGAGAGAGGGGAAGGGAGAGAGAGAGAGCGGGAAAGAAACAGCAATGTATGGTTGCCTCTCACATGGCCCTCACTGAGGACCTGGCCTGCAACCCAGGCATGTGCCCTGACTGGGAATCGAACCGGGACCGCTTGGTTCCCAGCCCGTGCTCATTCCCCTGAGCTACACCAGCCAGGGCTGATACACAATTTTATATCAATGATTTCATATTATACATGCTGTTCTGGAACCTGCTTTTAAAAGATAAGTTCAACAATATATTGGGGACATCTTTTCCAGCCAGTTCATGTTAATCCTCATCGTTACTCTAAAGTAGTCCATTGAATGAAAAATTATTTAACTTACCCTCTTTTGATGAGCATACCCATTTTTTTTTTGCCAATATAACTAACACTGTAGTTGGAATAGGGCACTCCAGAGGAACAGAACCAATAGGAGGTACACACACACTCTCACAAACACACACATAAAGAGATTTAGTGTAAGGAATTGGCTCCTGTGACTGGAGGCTGAGAAGTCCCGAGATCTGCAGTCTGCAGGCCTGAGACCCAGAAGAGCCAACGGTGCTAATGGTCAATTTTATTTCATCTATATCCCAAACGCTTTCTCCTCCCATTTTATTTTGAAGTAAATCCCAAGCATTGAATTATTTTATTTGTAAATATTTCAGTGCGTAGCTCTAAAATGATAAGGACTTATTAAAATCACTATCATTATCACACTTAAAAATTATGATTCTTTAATAACATCAAATATAATCAGTATTCAAATTTCCAATGTCTATAAGATTTAAAAAATATTTTATTTTATATAAAGATCCAAGTAATGTCCACCTATTGGATTGGTCAATGTGATTTGCAGGTCTCTTTTTATTGTTGTCTGTCTGTTCATTCTCTGTCTTCCTTGTGAGCGGTATTTTGATGAACCAGGTTCTTTGTCCTGAAGAGCTTTACACCATCGGATTCTGCTGGCTGTATCCTTGTGGTGTCATTTAACATGTTTTTAAGTCCCCAGTATTTCTTGTAAATTGGCAGCTGGGTCTCTAAGCTTGGCCACATTCAGGTTCAATTTACTGACGTGAGTACTTCCTAAGTGGTGGTGCGTTCCTTTGTCAGGGGCGTGTACTGTCTGCTTGTTCCTCTTTTTTAGCAGCTATTGATGTTTAGTGTCTAGATCCATTATTCCATTGAGTATTGCTAAGTGGATATTCCAATTCTATCATTCCTTCTTCCTTTGTTAGCTGAAATGTAAAGAGAAACTTTATTTCACGTACTATTTGGTTACTAGTGGCGCAATTTTTAATAGGACAGGCAGGATAAATTTTAATTCTTTCCTTTGTCAGTTAGTTTTTATGGGAACTTTCTTATAGTTAAACTAGGTTCCCCCAAGAGAGTCTGTTGCACAGAGCCTATTGGAATAGCTTTGCGAAGACCTTTCTTTCAAGTACGTGTGTGGAAGTTTGCAGAAGATCCCATTGATGATGGGTTAGCTAAGAGGTCATGGAGTTCCACGTGTTTTTTTCCAAATGAGGAGTATCCTTCTCCCCCCAAAGCCCGCCCTTCCTCCCTTCCATCTGCACATACAAAGTATAAATGTAACCTCATACGGTCAAATTCTAGGGAACTATGATTCTGCCCAGAGGAAGTGAATCATTGTAGGTGCCCAGGGTGGAAGGGACCTGCAGAGGAGTAAGTGGTAACTGGGGGTCTTTGTGCTTCCAAGGCCTTCTCTGGTCCTTGGCAATATTTTGCTCCCCTGGGTCCTTTACCATGACCCTCTCCAGGATAGCCCGTGCCAGGTGTGTGACTGCATTGCCTGTGCATTCTTCCAGAAGGCCTCGGAGTGATAGGCACTGATACGCACGCACCGGGCTCCAGGATTTGAACTTTGGGCCGTATCGCCACCACCATCACCGTGTCTGACCAGGGCTCCTGTCTGGTGGCTTCTCTTTAGCTGTGCTGTGAGAGGCTCCCTCTGCGAGCCAAAGCGAATCGTGTTGTTTAATGCTGTCTGTCCTACTGTCCCCTGTGAAGAATAGAGAAATTGTTCTGTCCTCTTGCCTCACGTCTGCTGATGGCTCAGGCCAGTGCCCTGTGTGAAGGCTCCTGGGTCACAGCTGGTGAGGAAAAGTCCCAGAGGAAGAGAGGCCGTTGCCTGCTTCCGGACCTCCCGTCCATCCCCAAAGGCACCGGCTTGCGCTGTTGCCCTGATCGTGAACTGTGACGTTGGTATACCTCTTTGTATTTAACAGTTTCTTTAAATAAGACATTATAAAAATTTTTCCCTAACCTGGCACCCTAAATTTCAAATAAGTTTTTCCTCCCTTGCCTATGCCTTTGTTTATGTAATCGTTGCTGTAGGTCTAGAGAATTTATTAAAAAGCATGTTTATGACATCTTTTAAAACATTTTACTTTAAAGGTGTAGCTTGCTCATTTTTCTTTCCTTTTTAAATCTCATCATTATTCTTACCCTTCTAGAGTTGCCTAATTTTAAGTCTCACCAGAAAATTTCTGTGTAACCAACTGTATAGTATTTATTCATCAAGTGCAGTAATGTTATTTTGTAAAGTAATATCTCATATTACCAATGCAAATGTTTTTTGAAATTTTTTTTTCTAAACAACTGTCCGGTGAAACTCAAGGCTGACAAGTTGACAACTTGTGAGGCTGCAGAGAAGGGGGTGCAGGAGGTGGCATGTTTGTGCCAAAGAGCCCGCATTGTGACACAGCACAACTCACGCACCTTCCTTTCGTCTTTCTGCTGCACGTCTCTAAAGCTGCCGTTAGCTTGAGGCAGAGAAGAAAATGTTCAGCACGTCCAGTGGTCCACAAGTAGGTGTCATCAGAGTTCACAAGGCTATTTTCATCTGAGGAGCTCTACTATCAGTAACTTGCAGGTTTTTGTCCACTGTCGTGCTCATTTTGGCTTGAAATTTTTTGTGTTTTTCCTCTGGCTCCTTTCCAGCCTCCCCTGAGATCTGCCTGAACCTGTATGGCTGACCTGATCAGAATCTTTGTGCTCTGAGGGAACCATACCGGGTGTCAATATAGAATCAGAACTTTGTCTCATTTATAAATTTTCAGAAAGCAGCAGTCCCAAGCCTCTCTATGTAAGCATGAATAGATGCATGGAGACAAAACTTTTTAAGGAAATAAACTCTGCCCTAAGAGCGGGGTATTTCCTATTTAAGCGGCGGTGTGGGTGCTGTGCACATCCAGCTCTCGTTGCGTGACTGTTTTCAAATTAAGAGGTGGCACATTCTTACTTATGTTGTGAAGCTCAGAGCAAACAAGAGAGCGATCTCAAATGTGTTGATTTCCGTCGACTCCGAGTGTTAGCGTCTGTACTGGCCTGCGTATGATCGGAACGTGGAGAGTAGAATCAGCACCCCCGTTTCTGGGTGGGTGCCAGTGGTAAAGACATCAAAGGAAATAGTAAACTGGGCAACAAATCAAAGCAGCGTGTGTTTTCCAGTCTCCTTCTCTCTCTCCCCGCAACTTTTCTAAATAAAGCTGCCCCTCCCAGAGCTCCCTTTGGGACAAGGCCACCCCTAAGTGGACTCGTTGGTTCTTGTCACCTTTACATTTGTACATGTGTGGAATTGTTTTTATAGGACCGATTCCCAGATGTGGAAATGCTCAAAGGGAGTGAACGTTTGCAGGTGTAACAGGTAACTGCCAAGCTGTCCTCTAGAAAGGTGGTGCCCATGTGCTTGCTCTTCACCAGCAGTGAAACTGAGCGGGGCCGGAGTTGCAGTGAAGTGCCGTGGCGTGGTTTGTGGGCAGCCAGACAAGCCTGATGCTTTGAGAGCCCTTTTCTAATCAAGAAGTTGATTCTTGGAATGGTTAGAAGTTGTTTTAGGTAGTGTAAAACAATGCACAGGTATTCTTGGAAAAGTATATTTTCATAAAGACTTTTAAAATGAAAATGCTGTGTAGTTATATTCAAGAATCTTTAAAATGCATAATTCTACTCTTGATATTTTTTATTTTTGCAAATTGCCATTTATATGTGTATATATGTGATCAGTTATAATTAGTGTGTATATTTTTGTATTGTATTTTTCACAGAGCTCTCTCATAAGCTGTTTCCCATTTCTGCATACTTTTTATTTTATTTTATTTTATTTATTTATCTTAGAAAGATGGGAAGGGAGGGAGACAGAGAGGGAGAGAAACAGCAATGCATGGTTGCCTCTCACATGGCCCTCAAGGGGACCTGGCCCGCAACCCAGGCACGTGCCCTGACGGGGAATCGAACCGGGACCCTCTGGTTCCCAGCCCGCGCTCAATCCACTGAGCTACATCAGCCAGGGCCCATTTCTGCATACTTTTTAATCAGTCACTTAAAAGCTCTATAATGTTGCAGTTTCTTATCGTACTTGTCAACATAAGAAAATTTAAACCTGTAAGAATTTTTATGAGTTTATCTGAGCCAAAATGACGACAATTGCCCGGTAGCAAAGTCTCCACGGATTGAGAAAGTGCTCCGGAGAATGGCGGTTATGCACCGTGTTTTATATGTCACAATCAAAGGAGGAGAAGTAGGGGTTACACGAAATCCGTTGGTGACAGATTAGGGAGCAGGGAGGAAGAAGAGTGGGGAAATCTCTGGGATTGGATAAAAAGTAAAAGGAATAGACACCTCCTTCTTTTACATTTGTGGGTCTAGGATAGGTAGCAGTTAACCATTAACAGGACAACAATAACAGTGGGAGGATTTGTGGTCTCGGCTCTGGTGCAGTGAGAGGTCCGGAAGAAGGATATTACCCTGACATTCCTAAAGGTATTTTATTGAAAATGCAAAACGACAGTAGACAGGCTCAGTACGGTAAAGATTGCCCTTTGTCAGGGAAGATGCTGACCTAGGACACGACTAGGCACACGACTTGCTTTTAGTTAGGACGTTTCAATGTCCGGACATCTGTGTGGTCACTTTGTTCTTGGAGTTTGTAAGGCAGCCACGTAGGGCTCCCCTGAGCTCTCCAGTGTAGAATGTGGCCTCTTTCTCATCCATACACCATATTTGCTCATTAAGTCTTCAATATTGAATATTTAATATACAGCCAAATACTTAAACTGCACAGTCTTAATGAACAAGATTTGTTGATTTGTTCTGGTTATAAAAGCAATACAGTCGTGATTACAGAAGTTTTGGAAAACACAATAAAATAGGAAGAGACACACACAGCTCTTCTCAGAACCGCTGTGAAGGAAGGAGCTGTGTGAGCCTCGTGAGATGTTCTCTTCCTGCCTTTTCCTAATGTTTTATTTTTTGTTCTATAGTTTGTACCTATACTATTTGTATAGACATACTCATTTTCCATGTTTCTAAACTCTTTTAAAATATAATTTTTCCTTTTTTATAAAAAAATAAAAGTTTTTACCTGATGATAAAAGTAATCTGAAATTGTTACAGAAGATTTGGAAATCATAGCAAACATTTCTAATCTCATTACCCAGACACAAACGTCACTAACATTTGGTTTATTACCTTCACATTTTGTCTTTAAAGGTTCTTTTAAAATATTATACCATCAGTGGTTCTTAATTTGAGGGTGGTTGGTAAAGGACCCTTTAAAAAATCTTTAAAAACTCAAATTAGAAACCCGTGCTTGATACATAAATATGCCAACTCCTTTTTCCTGCTAAGCATTATAAAATAGGTATTTCGTTATCATTGTGAACTTCTATACATCTCTAAATTGTTAAGGGGTGAACTGTGTTTGCCCCCCCTCTTCCAAATTTATATGTGGAAATCCAGCCTTCCATTACCTCGGCTTGTGACCCTACTTAGAGATGAGTCTCTGTAGATGGAATGAAGTCATGAGAGTGGTCCCTAACTCATATGAGGGGCACCTTTATAAGGAGAGGAAATTTGGAGACAGAGGCATATGTAGAGAAGGTGGCCATTTGCAGGTCAAAGAGAGAGGCCTGGATGGCTTGTTTCCTCATAGTTCTCAGAAGGAACCCACCCTGCTGGCACCCTTATCTCCGACTGCTAGCCCCAGAACTCAAGACAGTAGTTTCTGTTGTGTAAGTCACTCAGTTTGCGCAACTGGGGTGCAGCAGCCCTAGCCACCAAATACACTGATTATGTAATCTTACATTATAGAGATGTTTGGGTAAATATTTACTTCATCTCAGGCACTGTGCTGAATGTTGGGGATACTAAGTCAACGAAGTTAAGTTCCCTGCCTTTAAGGTGCCTGGGTTGGCACACACGGAATGAACCCTGGGCACATGCTGTGAATACCACGGGAGCCCAGGGCTGGGCTGAGGGTGAGGGCAGACTTCCCAGGAGAAGTGCCATTTGACCTGAGTTTTGAAGAACCAATAGGAGCCTACTGGTCAACTACTATTCTATTGTTGACCATCCATTTGAACATCAATTTCCCGTTGTTTTTGGTGATTTCTTTAGAATAGATTCTCAGTAATGCATTACTGAGACAAGAATGTGAACATCGCAGCATAATTTTTAAGGCAGTGTAATATTTTATGAGATGGAAGTTTTCTGGTTTATTGACTTGCCCTCTTTCCTTGGATTGCATCTCCTTGTTCTGTTTCCAGTGTTTTGCTATTATAAACAATCTTGTAGTGAACATCTTTTTTTTTTTTTTTTTTGCATAAAGCTTTTTTCATAATTAGAATTATTTCCTTAGTGATAGAGTTAGAAATACAGGGTCTGGCACAAATAATAATACTCCTTTTTTATTACAGAGTCATAAGTATATAATTCTGTAACATAACAATATCACACTCAAGCACACCATACGACATTTTAGGTGAAATGTTCAAATTAAAACTATAAATTATTACACCCATGTTATGACCCTACCGACCACATTCAAGGAGGCCTTACTTCTTCCAGTCCCTGTAGAATTAATTATAGTCTTAAAAAGGTCAAATAGTTTTTCAGAAATGCTGATTTATATTCCCACTGATAACAAGTAAAATTTATTAACAAATCAATTTGTTTTATTATAGTCTTTTATATCCTTTGGGATGTTTAAAATGGTTCAACATTTCCCTCTTTTGAGGACTGAACCTTTCCCAGGAAGTAAAGTGTGGTTTGTGTTATTTGGGATGGAAGAACCCCTCCTCCTTTGGTTCCTTCCTCCGTGAAAGAATCTGCTTAACGGGCATGTGCCGTCGGAGACTTGCCCACACGGCTTCCACGCGGGTTTCTGACTCACGGATGTGTGCATTGGCCTCTGTTTACACTCTCAGGTCATTGTCTGTCTGAAATGTAACTATCCCAGAAGATCAGCCCTCCAAGCAAGCTATTTCTTTCTATGCCAAGCTTCTTACAAAATGACTTCTGTACTGTCTACTCTGCTGCACTCCGAATCCCACTTACGTTGGCAGCATCGACTGTATTAGTGACATGCAGGGTATGTGGGAGCCTGGAGGAGGCCTGTCTGTGGGGGAGGCTTTGCTGACAAGCATTGTATTGTTTCCTTTGTGGGGGAGGGGACATGTCCCCCTCCTTTCCCTCTTTGTTCTTCTGGTCTATTAGTAAAATTGACCAGAGGCAGATTAAAAAGAGAAAATAACCAAATTTAACTATGTGTATACATTTGCATACACATTTTCACTAGCATTTAAAAAATAAAACAATGCTAAACCTTATTAGCCATAAATGAAATGCAAAGTAAACAAAAATGAGGTTTTCTTTTTTTAAAAGCAAGTTCTGAAAGATAAAAACACAAAAAGACTGATTATGCTGGTAGACAGGCGGGAAAATGGGCCCTCTCATTGGATGTGGGTGGCAGTACAAGTTCGTAAAATTTATTTGGAGGATAATTTATCAGTAATTACCAAAATTTTATAAACTGTGTATTTCCCCTGCTAACTTTAGAAAAATAAGGATGTGGATAGCTGTTTTATAATAATGTCATTAAGGTCTCGTCGTGGTGGTGGTGTCTTCTACCATACGAGGAAGCTTGATGGAGCCACGTTCAATCAGGCTTTGCACCCAGAACGGTGCCAGGGCAATGTGGGTCCAAGCGCACTTCAGGATTCCTTCCCAGCGCAGGCGGAAAGGTGGAGCCTGTTGGGGGCCAGTCAGGCCCCTGCAGACGCATTGGGAGGGCACTCCCCAGGATCTCCCTCCTTTCCTCCACGTCCAAGTCCTGGACCAGCAGTGAGAGTCTGCTCTGTGAAATACTCATAAAATTCAGTTGACCATAAAACACTGTAAATGTAAGTGCTGTAAGTGATCCAAGTTGTATCAGCAGCTTTTTCAAAAATAGAAAAAGGAAAAGGAGTGTAAGGGAATGGGATCCAGGGAGCCAGCCTTGCCATTTTCAAGCCAGAATAAATGGGCCATGGGCCTGCGTTTTGTAATTTCAGAAATGCCTGATGCTCGGATTGTTTGTGAGCTTTGGGAGAGCAGCCTCATCCCAAATCAGTCAGTCTGCCTACATTACACAGATTTTGTGACTTTTAAAATCCATGTTTTTATTTTATAGTCACTTTGTTTCAAGCTCTAAAATTCCTGAGAATTTGTACTCGAGATGTCCTTCTGTCATCAGATGCTAAGGACATCACTGAAGCCCAGCTGGCATCCAGGCAAGAATGGGACACTTCCCACTCTAGGCCCTGCAGGAAAGCTCCCTTGACCACTGACTCGCTGGGACCCGAGCTTTGCATTGTTAGGAAATTCTCCCGCGCTTACGCAGATGCTCTTTCCATCCAACATGCAAACCTTTGTTCTGCTGTCTCGAGCCCGTAGAATATCTGCTCTTTGTACCCTCCTGTATTGAGGATGGCCACCCCTCACCCACCCCGCCCAAGTCATTCCTCTTTCATAGCACAGGATTCCTAGAATTTTTGTTCTCCTGGTTACGCACTTCTCTCTGTAGAATAGTTGCAGACTGTTGATTCCTGCCTTACCCACTCTGCCCCGTCCCTCTTTATTCATATCACTGTCTTTCTGATCACGGACCCTAAAATTAGGTCTGGGGCATCCACACCACACTATTGTCACGTATTGACTTGAACGGATGAAAACTTCCAGAGCAGTTGTTTGTTGGCCTTAAGTGAAAGACAGAACGTCTATTTTTCTGAAATCTTTTTTCCTTTCGGCACATTTTTCCAACCCAGATCTCATTTGGAATTCTGATTCTGACCGTCTTATCTAAAGCTTATTCATCTCTCCCAGCGTGGAGTCTTGGTGTCATCGAATAATTTGAAAAGCCTGCCTGCTGATTGCTGATGTATTTACGTAGGCTCAAGGCTTGACGAGGATGACAAATCCCTTGTAAGGAGTTTGCCAAATGCCTGCTGGCAGCATGAATCTGGGAGAAGGGAGGACAAAACGCAGGGCCTGGCTGCTCTAAGAGCACCTGCCACCAGGGTCAGAGGAGCTTCGGTTTGACCATTGACATGTAAATAATTGAGGGTCAGGCTGATCCCCAGCAGACCCTCTCCATCCCACCGACCACACAAAACAAAGGCCGCCCGAGGGCCACGGGGTTTGCCTTTGTGAGGCCCTTAGCGTCTGGCTGGGTAGGTGACTCCCCTTGTCAGCTGTGTTGTAAAACTGTCCTGATTTGGACTGTGACTGGGGCCCGGAAAGTTCTCCCAAGCACACGCAGTGGGAGCAGTCTCTCTGGAGAGTACACTCTGTCTTGGAGGTAAACGTAGGCCCTGTAAAGATTTCTGACATGAAAAAGAATACAATTAGTGATTATTAAGTTGATTTGATGTGAGGAACAGAATCATGTTTATCTGCACGTATGTACATATACAAGATTTGATGCTACGTTCAAAGCACCTTTTGAATCTTACCTGAAATTTCTGTAGGGCGATTTTATTTTTAGCATTGTGTTTTCTGGAGTCCTGTTCTGTCTGTCTGTGTCTGTCTGTCTCTCTCTGTCTCTCCCTCCCTTCCTCTCTCTCTTTCTCTCTGTCTCTAACCTTCTGTACTTTCTTCCTCTTTTTCCTTGCAGCGATGGTACACTGTGTAACTCATGAAAGAAGTGTCACTGTGTGCTTTTACAAGTGAGCGATGTGAAGGAAAAAGTATTCACCATTAGCAGAATCTTATGAATAAACTACTACCAAAGAATGGCTAGGCCAAAGTCTCCTCTGGAAATTCAGTGGAAGAATTTATGTATTGCTGGTGTCCGAAATTTGACACGTGACTTGTAAAATTTGTGGTGCTCTTATCACACGGTGAAGGTGTACGTCATGCTTTGAACTGATTTTGTTACAAGTCTTTTAAGAAGTTATTTAAAATAAAAGTTTAGATTTCACATACAGAATAAGTATTAGATTAAATTAGAGGAAAATATTGATTTTTAAAAATTTTGAAGTGAAAGGTTTTATTCAGTAAAATAAATATCCCATGTAGGAGTCACTTCCTTGACTGCCTGTACAGATGGTGCTTTCAAGAAAATCTTTTCTTAATAAAATGCAAATGGCCCCAGATCTCTCTCCTTCCCTTTCCTCCCCTCTCTCATAGAAACTCTGCAGTATGAACTCAGTACATGGTGCATCCTGAAGCTTTGAATATTCATTGGCGGTTGTTGGATTATACACTTTTTTGCTCTTTTAAAAAAGTGATTATAGTAATAGAATTGTTTTCATACCAGAATACCCATAATGAGATTGAAAAAAAATAGTTTATACATTGTCTTAGACCCAGACACTGTAAATCCTATCATTAAGTGTGAAGTCTGTTCTTAATTTCTAAGTGTCTCTTGCTCTAATGAGCATAATTAGGGGAGTTTGGCGCAGTGGAAAGAACACAAAACTGAGTGTTACGAGGCATGGGATCCTTCTCTAGCTACCTAGGTGGCTTTGGGCAAATACTAATTACTTCTTGGGACCTCAGTGATGGGCTTGATAAATTGTTTTTCACCGGAGGTGGCAATATCCCTCCAGGGGCTCTTGGAAATGTTGAGGGGGGGCATTATAAATTGTCCCAATATGTGGGGGCACAATGGTTGAGAACCCCAGGTACTAGAAGTGCCACCCTGCCCCATGAATAATTGGCCCACTCCGCATGCCACTGGCATCCCCACTGAGAAACACTGGACCAGTGATCACTGAAGTCCGTCCTTCTCTGTTTCTCTCAAGTTTACAGGTGGAGCATTGAAAACATCTGAAATGATGTTGAACTATTACACTCAGTGTCCGTGTCTCACACTGAGCATTAAACCCCGTGTTGTTGGGAGTGGAGTCAGACCTGGTGATGCTGGGTGAGGACACCCATGGTGTGGCAGCTTGGGCTTGGAGCTTTATTGCTGGGGTAATTCCCGGCTCTGAGTGCAGCAACGTGCTGATATTGTTCAAGAGCGGGTGCAGAGCTGGGTCTGGGTTTTGGTTGGCTTTGGATTTTCCTTCCTACCCTCCTTTCCTCTAGGGGAAGAAGTAGGTGTATTGTGGCCACAGTCCTGGCCTCCAGCGCCTGCACTTCTCCACTGTAAAAACGCCAGCTGTCCCGGCAGCTGTCTCCTGGCACTGCTCTACTGCTGGGGCCCGTCACATCTGTGGGGAAGCAGGGGTCACCGTGCAGGCAGGTGCTGCCCTGCAGATCCGCCCGCCTGTTGTCACAGACCAGAACAGAGGCCTGACGAGGTGGGAAGGGAGTCGGACTGGAATACAGATTCTGGGGAGTCTGAATTCTTAAATCGTTTGATTGAGTTACTTTTCTATTGGACAGTGAAGTGCTATTGAATCAAAGTCCCACAGGAAAACTTCTCTCAGGATCAACTTTTGGTAGAAAGCAATAGAGAGGTGAGTTATGAAATCTCACCAGAAATTTTCTGTGATGTTGTACATATCTGCAGCTCTTAGTGACAATAGTATAAGATTACCTAGGACATAGTTCTTAATTGATGTGTTATTTTCAATTACAGAAATTATTCATTTAAGTAAAGAAAACTCGGATGATTAAGAAAAAGTACTAACTGTAATTACTACATTTTGATACATATCCTGCCAGTTTTAAAAATTTTACAATAACGAGGTTATGGTGTATGATGTTTTATGACCTGCTCTGTCACATCACATTGTGTCATGGACGTGTTTCTGTAACATGGATATCACAGAATTTTACGTGACTGCTGGCGGCCCATTGAGAGGACAGGGCTGAAGAGCACACACCAGCGTTGGACTCTGGGTTTATACTTCAGCCCTGCCATTTATAAGCTGGGAAAATTATTTAATTTTTTGTGTCTTGGTCTGCTCGTCTGTAAAATGGGGAGAATAATAATAATACCCACTACATTGAGGTTCTTGGAGAATTAAGTGAGATAATAGATGTCAAGTGCTTAGAACACAGCCTTGCATCAAGGAAGCACCGATTCCTGTGCGATGCTGTGCTGCCCGCTGCTGCGTCGTGACATGACTGTACCACCTCTGCGGCCAGGCCCTGGCGGTAGACATTCTCGCAGCTAGATCCAGAGTTCGTTACTTTTAGATCAGTCCCTAATGGTGGAGTTTCTGGGCCAAGGAGCAAACAGTTTGTGGCTTTGGGTACTTATTGCTGAATTTCCTTCCAGGAAGCTTGTCTCAGTATTCATTTCTACCAACTTTTCGGCTGAATTAAAAGAAATTCAGCTTGGCTTCCTAATGTCCCATGTGCTCTGAGATCTCCCCTTTCCAATAGTTAGGGCTATAAACTCATTTTTTTTTTTTTAAGATTTTATTTATTTATTTTTGGAGAGAGGGGAAGGGAAGGAGAAGGAGAGAGAGAGAAACATCAGTGTGGTTGCCTCTCGAACACCCCCCTACTGGGGACCTGGCGCACAACCCAGGCTTGTGCCCTGATGGGGAATCCAACCAGTGACCCTTTAGTTCACAGGCCACACTCAATCTACTGAGCTACACCAGCCAGGGCTATCAACTCATTTAATATTGCTCTAGGTCAGGCATAATTAAGGAAATTAATTAGCCACAAATTCAGAAAGGCATTACATAGTCAAATTAAAAAAACAAGGTGGATCACCTGCCACTTGGTATTTTCTGTGCTCCAGCCTCTCTCTAGTGATTGAAACTGTGTGTGTGCGTGAGAAGATATGAGTGTGCAACCCATAATGCTCTCTTTCCCCCAGCTCCATTTAACTTCTAGACGTACTGGAAAGAAAAAAATCACCTTCAGTAGCAGGATAAGAAGTGTACCTGAAATTAGCTATATAATTTGTAAAACGTTAAGCCAGTCCCTTTATCCTATAATATATAAAAATTACTTATTTCATTGCATTTTTACATTTAGCATGAAGAAGTTGTTGCGAGTTGGTATTTATAAAGATGGGATCCATAGTGTACCCTTTTCTACCTGACTTGGTAGTGAGTGCTGTGGCCCAGGGGCCTTGTTCAGCACGTCTGTGCTACCAGTGGCTGCGTGACGACTCAGCGCCCCAACTGTTTACACGGCTGAGACCTGCTGTCCAGCCGACCGCGGCCCAGCTTGGCCTTCGCGTGGATTCGGTGCAGAATGGTCAGATGAAGGCTGCTTCTGTTTTGTTCTCAGCAGCCTACCCCACTCCCTTTGATTATACACAGGAACGCAGACACGGACACTTAAACCGTGCAACCTAACACAGTTAGGAGGGAGACATCCGGTGATTCCAAATGTGCTCAGTTTCAATTCTCATTGAGAACACAAAATGTAGAAGTTCTCAGTGAGAACTCTCAGATCTCTGAACATACAGCTTAGGTCCCTAGAACTCTGCTTGGGAAAGACTGGCATGCGCTACAGACACTGTCCAAGGTACTTTTTGATTATTATTGGCCTTCTAAAAAGAAATGTAGGTTATCTTTTTATTATTTCTTTGGATTGAATATGTGTTTTGTTTTTGCCCAAGAACAGTGGCTCTTAAACTTTGGATTGTGGCCCACTGTAAGAAATACATTTTATATGTAAGCCAGTATGTACGTATACAAATAAAAATACACACAAGTGCAGCAAGTGTTTCCCAAAATACATGCAGTGCACTGACATTTTCTCTTCTATTCTATTTCATTCTTTAAAATGTGACTTGTGACCCATGAACTTATTTCATGACCCACAGACGGGCCAGGACTGCAGTCTGGAAATTGCGCTCCATGGTGGTTTGTTGTTGAGTGTGAGCTGGCTGGCAACCGGGTGGGGGCTTGCGTCCCCCTTCACCAGAGAAGTGTGTTGCCTTCCTCTTGGTGCCGGGTCCAGGGCAGGCTGCCCATGTCCAGGGCACTGCCTCTGGAGTGGCCCCAGCTCCATGGGGCTGGGCAGGACATGAGGCAGATCCCTTGTGTTGGCTGCCTGAGCACTTCAGCAGCTCTGCATTGAGAACTTTCATCCCTCCCTGGACTGGCTGCTGCTGCTGAAAGCTCTGCCTGAGAGGGGAGGTTTAAACAAAGACAATAATTCACTTTGAGGGCCGCTGAATCATGTCTTTGTCTCTGTTCTTGACAGAACAGAAGGAAGTTGTTCATTATTAAGGATGCCAGCTGCCCATGGATTGATACATCTGCAGCCAGGGCTGGCTCACTTTCAAGTAGGTAGCGAGACGGCAGCCCATGTGTTTTGAAGAAGTCCACAAAAGATTTTCTTTAAAATATCTGCTCATTCCCTTGTGCCTAAAATTTTATTATTAGAAGTTCATTCTTTTAAATCCTTTAAGTTTTTTGGTTTCCCAGAGTTCCAGATCAATATAAAAATGTCCTCAGGAAAGAGAGTGCCTTAGGAGTGTATCAGATAACATTTAATGGGGGTTTGGACCGCCACCAAGAACAAGGGGTAGGGGTCGGGAAGGGGCATAGGGAGCCTCGGGCTCTGTGGACAGGAACGGAGGACGTTTCTGTGGCTAGTGGAAATTTGAAAGCTATTTGAAAGTATAGAGTTCTCTAAATACTTTAATGAGAATTTTATGAAGACCTGGTGGCTGTGGTGGACTTGAGCAGGGCTTAGAGATGAGGGAACTAACTTCCACCAAAGGCGACCAGAACTCTTGGAGTCACTTGGTCTCAGAGGTTAGGTGACCGTATCGTCCAGTGGGTTTGTGTTTTGTGTAACAAGTGTACTCTCTGCAGACAACACGACTAAAACACGCCACCCGAGGCTCACATTTTAGTTTGCTTAATGCCTTCCAAGCGCCCTGTACTTATTCAGATACTTTTCCCCGGTCTTAGCTTTCTGATTGGTCAGATCACTATACTCGATTGAGTGCAGTTTGTTTTGTCAGCTGTTGGTTATCATAGAATTTAGAGCTGAAAAAGGCCGCAGTGATCACAAGGGTCAGTGTTTTTCTGCGGTTATCACCCCATTACTGGGTCATTAAATCAGCTCCATGGGTGTTACTGATAGAGACTGTTGGTTGAATGGGTGAGAACCCTGCAAATGTTTACCTTCCCTGCCAAACGTTGTGCTGTACACAGACATGAGATTCTTCCTAAAGAGTAGCAATGTGCGTAATGCATTTCATGTGATACAGATATAGTCATTCTTTCTGTGACAAATGGCAGTCACTCATTGAGCACTTGGTGTTTCTAGGCTCTGTGGTGGGGGCACAAAGGTGAGCAAACATGGCCGTGCCCCCAGAGGTGCTGTAGTGGGGGATTCAGGCACAGAAAGTCGTTGTGACAGTGTGGTGGCTGCAGCGGTGAGGAGCCGTAACACTTCCTCCTTACCCTGGTGAGCTCTCGCTCCGGAAGACCCTGTGTTGGAAAAGCTGGGCCCTGGCCGGGAGGCTAAATTGGTTGGAGCGTCATCCTGCACACCAAAAGGTTAAGGGTTCGATTTTTGGTCAGGGCACATGCCTGGATTGTGGGTTCAGTCCCCGGTTGGGGCATGTGCGAGAGGCAGGTGATCGATGTTTCTCTCTCTCTAAAAAACATATCCTCAGGTAAGGATTAAAAAAGAAAGAAAGAAAAGCCCCAGACTGGCGGATTTGATTCTCTGCCCTGGCACAGCTGACGGGAAGTTGAGGGTGTGTCTGTGAGAAGACGGAAAGCTGTCCTCCAAAGTTCGGGCAACAAGACCAGGGAAGGCATCTGGCGAGTGGGGGTAGCTCCACATGGCCTGTGTGGTGGATTGAGCAGTAGCCCCACAAAAAAGGCATGTCCAGCCCTGGCTGGTGTAGCTCAGTGGATTGAGTGCGGGCTGTGAACCAAAGGGTCGCCGGTTCGATTCCTAGTCAGGGCACATGCCTGGGTTACAGGCCAGGTCCCCACTGGGGGCCAAATGAGAGAGAGCCATACATTGACATTTCTTTCCCTCTCTTTCTCCCTCCCTTCCCTTCTGTCTAAAAATAAATAAATAAAATCTTAAAAAAAAAAAAAAGGCATGTCTATGTCCTAATTCCTGGAACCTGTGAATTTGCCCTTTTTTGGAAAAAGTGTCTTTGCAGATGTGATTAAGTGAAAGACTTAGAGATGAGATGATCCTAGATTATCTGGGTGAACCCTAAATCTGATGGCAAGTGTTCTGTAAGAGTGAGGCAGTGGGAAATGTGACACAGACAGAATGAAGGAGGCCAGGTGACCAGGGAGGCAGAGATTGGAGTGACGCAGCCACACGTCAAGGAATGCTGCAGCCACCAGAAGCTGGAAGAGGCAAGAAAAGGGTTCTCCACAGGCGCTTCCTGAGGGAGCTCAGCCCAGCCAACATTATGGTTTAGCACTCTAGCCTCCAGAACTGTGAGAGAATAAATTTCTGTTTTAAGCCAAGTTTGTCAGCAATTTGTTACGGCAGCCCTGGCAACTAATACAGCCTGGATTTCCACAGTCAGGAACTACAGAATGGGGTCGGGGGGTCTTCCTGGAGATGGTACAGGGGCCAGAGCAAAGCCATGTTTAGGGGGAGAGACGCTAGAATGTGGCTGGAGCTCAGACTTTGTGAAAGGGAGTAACAGGAGACAGGCTAGAAAGCTTGTATCTGACCCCTTGCCTTTGTGGCAGTTTGAGCAACTCCTTGTTCATGAAGGATCATTTGATAGTGCACTGTGCTGCCTCAGGGAATGGCCCTTCACACCGGTGACAGGCGCGTAATGCAGGATGGGGTCTGTGTGTTGCTCAGACAGCTGCGCTCTTGGGTGAATATGTGAAGAGTGCAAACGTTCTTCTGTTTTCGTTGTTTTTAATTGAATTTATTGAGGTGGTTTTTGATTGTTGCCGCTGGAAAGAGTGACAGACACCCCACTAGAGGGTGGCTTTAGTCACTCGCTACCTCTTGTTTTTGAACTTGCATTTCTTACTGAATTTTCTTAAAAAGACTTATTTTCATGGCATTTTGTGTCCTTGAAATTAGCATTAAGTGTAGAGTCATTCCTGTAATGCGTAGTAAACATCTTTACACCGGATGAAGAAACCGGTCTGTGCTGCTTTCAGAGATTCGCGAGTTCGCGTTCCAGAGCAGACCCTCCCACATCATGCTCCTTCTTCTAGAAGAACTGGACATGTGATACCTTTTTATTTTCTTTGATGAGACAGAATTTAGGAGTGAGTACCTTTTGGGACCTCACTACATTTTATTTCTTTGGCTTGGGAATAGCAGCTGAAGGTCTTATGTCAACTCAGCTGTCTCTGACCTGCATCAGTGTCTTCTTGTGTCTTCGCTCTCCTCCATCCCCACATCTCAGGTACACCCAAGTTTTATGGTTTTTAATATAAAAATAATATAAAAATATAAAACTTATTGTCAGATGTTAAATGGTAGTTTTGAATGTATGGCTCCTTGATACTTTAACTGGCTATAGAACCCACGTCTCACTTTGCTGTGGTTTGAATGTGTGTGCCCCCCCCACTCCCCCCAATTCATGTGTTCTGACCTGATACCCAATGTCTCAGTGTTGGAGGCGGGGTCTTAGGGAGCTGGTTGGATCACGAGGGTGGAGCCTGCATGAGTGGAATAATTGCACCTACAGAAAAGGGTGCGATGCAAACAAAGCTCCCTGCCCCGTCCACGGTGTGAGGACCCAGTGAAAAGGCCCTGTCTGTGAACCCGCGTCGATGTCCAGTGAGGGTCTGGTGATGCCGGCTCTTGCTAGGCATGGGATCTGCTACCTTGATCTTGGTTTTAGAACTGTTAGGAATAAATTCCTGTTGCCCATAAGCTCCCCAGTCTGTGGTATTTTGTTATAGCAGCCCGAAGAGGCTAAGCCATACTTCTATCCCTGTGTCAACTTTCCTGAGGCTCTCGTAACAAATTACCACAAACTGGATGACAACAACAGAAATTCGTTCTCTCTCAGATCTGGAGACCAAAGTCCAAAATCAAGGCGTTGACCAGTTGAGCTCTCTCCAGACGCCCATGGGGAGAGCCCGTTGGTTCCTTGAGTCTCGCAGCTTCTGGTGGTTGCAGGTGTTTTTTGGCTTGACGCCTCATCACCCCAGTCTTTGCTTTTGTCTTCACATTGCCGTGTCCTCGTCTGTGTGTCTCTGTGTGTCTGTGTCCCCAAACTTCCTCTCTTATAAGGATTTGTGTGAATGCCTTTGGGGCCCAGCAAAGTGGTATCGACTCTTTTACCAAATAAAGTAACACAGGTTCCGGGCGTTAGGACCCGAACATAACATTATGGGGGCCACCATTTAACCCACTGTCGTTGTTAAAGAAAAAATTATTGACACTTCTTAACAGTGGCAAGGGAGGCTTTATTCAGGATGGTTGCGATAGGCGTCAAGGTTAATGCAGACTGGCGCATAAGCGAATACAACAAGATCAAGTGGGAATTTGAAGCCAAGGAGCAGGTTTGGGGGGGTGTGAGGAAATTACTAAGAGGAGACATTAAGGTAGGTGGGGAGCGGGGGGTTCTTGCTAAATTGACAGGATCCTTCCTGGAAGCAGCCAAGGTGATGAGATATCACCTAGAAAAAGGTGAAGGATGAGGAATTTTTTTAAAAAATTTTATTTATTGACTTTATGGGGGGGAGAGAAACATTGCTTTGTCGATCTACGTTTTTGTGCATTTGTTGGTTGATACTTGTACGTGCCCTGACGGGGATCGAACCTGCAATCGTGTTGCATTGGGACAATGTTCTAACCAACCGAACTACCCAGCCAGGGCCGGGTCGAGGAATTTCATCAGATAATGAGGGTGATCAGATATCAAGGTGGGAGGGAATATTCTCTCTGAATTGACTTAGCAGTATTCTTACTAAAACTTCAGGCCAGGGTACATTTAGTCAAGGAGAGGGTCCTTGTCACAGTCCCCTATGCAAGTGGTTTTTAGACTGAGAAAGACCATAAAAGCAAACTCAGGTCATGAACAACCAAGCTTGTGCCGGCGAGGGAACTTCGGAACTCCATGCAGCACCTGCCTCGTTGGAAAAATGGCTCAATACAGGGTTCTCTTCTCTCCTGCAGTCACCTCCCAGACCGCCTCTCCAGACCGCCCAGCAGTGTGGACATGCCGCCTCATTGCAGTGTCCCTTCACAGGTCACTGTGGTCCCCAAGCCCCTGTTTATAGACCAGTGCCCACTTCTGCCTGAATGTTCTTTCTTTCTTTTTTTAAGATTTTATGTATTTATTTTTAGAGAGAGGGGAAGGGAGAGAGAAAGAGAGGGAGAGAAATAGCAATGTACGGTTGCCTCTCACATGGCCCTCACTGGGGACCTGGCCCGCAACCCAGGCATGTGTCCCGACTGGGAATCGAACCGGGACCCTCTGGTTCCCAGCCCATGCTCAATCCACTGAGCTGCACCAGCTGGGCCTGGATGTTCTTTCTACAGGGAAAACCAAACACCTGTGAGGGCTGACGTTAGGAAACTCATTGCATCATCAGAGAGAATTTTACATAAATTACCATGTGGGAAGAGGAAGTTGATTGCTGTTTTTGGGCCCAGGCTGGAAACATTTGGTGACTGATAAGAAGCCCCATGGCCATTCTAAAGACCTGATTTGGCCTGAACCCCATGGCTGAGGGAGGGGGCAAAGCTGGGCATCTGTGGAAAGAGGGTGTGAGAAGATTTCTCCCATAGCAAGGGAGGAGAGGTCTGCCTCAAACCCCAAGCTGATCTGGTCTCCTCTAGGTGTAGGACCAGGTCTGAGTCAAGTCCAGATCTGTTGTTGGGCTCACTTCTGAGAAGGTAGGTGCTAGTCTCTATCCTGGCCCAGACCCGGGCAGGTAGTCAATAAATGGAATCCTTTCGGCAGCCCTGTGAGTAGTTCCCACTGGTGCTTCAGGAACGAGAGGCCCTGCTTTCAGAGTACTTTCCTTTATAGACGTACCCCAGGAGTTGTGGGTTCAGCTGCTTCCAGACCACCGCAATAAAGTGAATGTCACAATAAAGCATATTACACTATTTTTCGTTTCCCAGTGCACATAAAAGTTATGTTTACATTTCACTGTAGTCTATTAAGTGTGCAATAGCACTGTGTCTAAAAAAATAATGAGCATACCTTCATTTAAAACTTTATTATGAGGAACTGGTAATCATCTAAGCCTTCAGCGAATTATAATCATTTTGCTGGTGGAGGGTCTGGCCTGGGTGTTGATGGCTGCTGACTGGTCAGGGTGGGGGCCACTGAAGGTTGGGGTGACCGTGACAAGTTCTTAAAATAAGACAACAGTGGGGTTTGCCACATTGATGGACTCTCCCTTTCATGAATGACTTCTCTGTAGCATGTGATGCTGTTTGATAGCATTTTATCCACAGTAGGAATTTCCTTCAAAGTTGAAGTCAGTCCTTTGTCAATTAAGTTTATGGAATGTTCTAAATTCTTATTGTCATTTCAACAACCTTCACAGCATCTTCACCAAGAGTAGGTTTCATGTGAAGAAACCACTTTCTTTGCTCATAGGAAGCAACATCTCATTTGTTAAAGTTTTATCATGAGATTGCAGCAGTTCAGTCGTCTTCAGCCTCCACTTCTGATTCTAGGTCTCCTGCTGTTTCCACCGCACCTGCAGTTGCTTCCTCCACCGAAGTCCTGAGCCTCTCAATGCCACCCCTCGGGTTGGAATCAGCTTCTTCCAAACGCCTGTTAATGGTTTTTTTTTTTTTTAAGATTTTATTTATTTAGTTTTAGAGCAAGAGGAAGGGAGGGAGATAGAGAGGGAGAGAAACATCAATGTGTGGTTGCCTCTCATGTGGCCCCTTCTAGGGACATGGCCCGCAACCCAGGCATGTGCCCTGACTGGTAATCAAACCAGTGACCCTTTGGTTCGCAGGCCAGCGCTCAATCCACTGAGCTATACTAGCCGGGGCAAATCATGAATGTTCTTGATGGTATTCAGAATGGTGATGCTTTCTGGAAGGTTTTCCACTTACTTAGCCCAGGTCCATCAGAGGAATCACCATCTATGGCAGCTACAGTTTAATGAAATGTGCTTCAGTAGTAAGACTTGAAAGGGGAAATTGCGCCTTGATCCACGGGGTGCAGAATGAATGTTGGGTTAGCGGGCCTGAAAACAACATTAATCCCATCGAACACCCTCATCAGAGCTCGCCGGTGACCACCTCCATTGTCACTGAGCAGTGATATTTGGAAGGGAATCTTTTTCTGAGCAGGAGGTCTCAACAGTGAGTTTGGGATATTCAGTCCACCATGTTGTAGGCAGAGGCGCTGTCCTCCAGGCTGTGCTGCCCCGTTTACAGAGCACCGGCAGAATCAATTTCGCACAAGTCTTAAGGGCACTGGGATTTTCAGTTTCATCCTAAAGTCACCAGCTGCGTTAGCCCCTAACAAGAGTTTGACTTCAAGCCAGACATTGGCTCCTCCTCTCTAGCTGTGAAAGTCCTAGATGGCATCTTCTTCCAATATACCGCTGCTTCTTCTCCATTGAAAAGCTGATGTTTGCTGTAGCCACCTTCATTAATTGTCTTCGCTACATCTCCTGGATAACTTGGTGTAGCTTCTACAGCGGCACTTGCTCCTTCACCTTGCAGTTGTGTGCTATGCAGGCAGCCTCTTCACTTAAACCTCGTGAACCAACCTCTGCTCGCTTCAGAGTTTTCTTCTGCAGCCTCCTCACCTCTTTTAGACTTCATAGAACTGAGGAGAGGTAGGGCCTTGCTCTGAATTAGGCTCTGGCTTGAGGGAGTATTGTGCCTGGTTTGATCTTCTATCCAGACTACTAGAATTTTCTCCCTATCAGCAATAAGGCTGTTTTGCTTTCTCACCATTCTTGTCTTTACTGGAGTAGCGCTTTTAATTTTTTGCAAGAACTTTGCCTTTGCCTTCACAACTTGGCTGTTTGATGCAAGAGGCCCAGTGTTCAGCCTCCCTCAGCTTTTGGACATGCCTTTCTCACTAAGCTTAGTGATTTTTGGCCTTTGATTGAAAGTGAGAGACGTGCAGTTCTTCTTTCACTTGAGCACTTTGAGTCTATTGTAGGGTCACTGGGTGGCCTGGTTTCAATATTGTTGAGTCTCAAGGAACGGGGAGGCCTGAGGGGAGGGAGGGAGATGGAGGAATGGCGGCCGGTGGAGCAGTCAGAGTGCACTCGGCGTTCAGCAGTGAAGTTCATTGTCCACACGGACAGTCATGACGCCCCAAAGCACTGCAGCAGTAGCATCAAAGGTCAGTGACTGCAGGTCACTGTAACACATACACTAATGAAAACGTGGGAAGTTTGGGAGATTTACCAAAGTATGACAGACACGAAGTGAGCAAATGGTGTTGGGGAAACAGCGCCAATAGACTTCCCTCACACTGGGCTGCCGCGCGCAGCGCCAGAGAGGAGGTGAGCCTGTGCACGTCCGCAGGCCTGTTTTCCTACTGCAGGATGAAACAACGGTGCTCTCTGCTGTCAGGTGAAGCTTGCTCGTACAGCCTTGCAGGAACTCAGTACTCTGATTTCACTGCATGCAGCTCACGTTTGATTTAACACCAGCCCTGGGCTGCTGCATGTTGTGTAGGACATGTTTTCTTTATCTCATGTAACCTTTTCAACCACTGGAGAGTTGTAGGTTTTATTTCTGTGTTTTAAAGTGAGGAAACTGAAGCTCAAAAAGTTGCTGACTTGCCTGGGTTTTCACGTCTAGGAATTGGTACTGTCGGGGGCAGGACGGGAAACTGGGGCTGTCGACTGCAGACCCACGTGCAGGCTCCACAGGCAACCCCACGAGACCCAGTAAAGAAGGGAAGGAATCCTGGAGCTGACTGGTGGTCACTGCAGGTCTTTAAGAGAGCTTACCAGGCCTGTTGAAAATGAAAACTGTAGTCGTACTTCTAGGTCTCAGGAACATTGACGGAAGGGGTTAGCAAGCTTTTTTTTTAAAGTACTTAGCAGTTTCAAGACAGTATTTGAATAATAGCACAGGATTCTGTGTATGAAGGAGTGGGCCACGTGGGTACATAGAAGATGTGGTTGTCGCGGAGGGGAAGGGCTGTCGGAAGGCTGAGTAAATAAATCAGCAGCCGGACCAAGTTTACAGCAAGCCCGCAGGATGCTAACTGCTAACCGAAGTCGCAGGTAAACTTGCAGATGTGGGCAGATGTGCTGCCATCTGGGGCCAGACCCGAGAATAAGCTTGTGTGAAGTTTCAGGGCATGGACAGTTTGCGAGGTCTACAGATAAGTGGTTTGTCCCAATATGTAAGCGTAGACACTAGTAGCTATTGTTTAATAGAGAATATTAATGAACAATTAAAGTTCTTTTACTCTTTATATTGCAACAGACAAAGCGTCTGCCCCAAACACAATGTCCCCTGCTCCAGACGACTTTACAGCTTTGTTCTATTTTGGTGTAAATTCTAAGTTGTCAGAGATGTTTCCTATTACAAAAGAAAATGAAATTGCAAATTAATTTCCTTAGTAGGTAGATTCAATCTGAGGTGATTTTGAATGGATAGGGTTCTCCTGAAAGTTTAAAAAACAAAAGTTGCTTTGTTGCTGGCACACATCGACAATTTAAGATATTTAAAATTGAATTTGAAACTTGAAATTACATGTGTTTGTTGATTTGACGTACCTGTAGCGAGTGAAATGCTCAGCTCTCCAGTCCCTTTGTTCAGGCCTGCTCTGTTCCTTGACCTTCACGCTAATGGCTTCTCCCTAGTCTTGCATATGAACACGCTAATCATTAGAGGAATGGTGCTTGCAGCTTGAGAATTACAAAAATTCTGGTCCCTTATCAGAAAGTGCCTCACCCAGAGAGATAAGGGGAGTATGTACTGTTCATCTAAGATCTGCAGGCATCTCCTGACTAGACTCACATCAAACTAGCACAATCTTCTTCGGACCCTGCTGGTGCCCAGAGGCCTGTGGTCATCCATCAGTCTTGCCCCTCCCATTTTCCCTTCCCTTGACGTAAAGAATCCTGAACTCTGTACTTTCTTAAGATGGTTTAAGATGGGAAACCTGTTGATGCCTTTTAGATCAACAAACCTTCTCCTATGTCAAGCTCTAATGTTACGAGTTTTGGCCTTTCGAAATATCAGGCACACAGACTTTGGACTGGCGACATACCTTGTTTTTAATCTGTCTCCTCCTATGTGACTTTTATAAAGGGATCGAATGGCCTGCCTTGGTGAGTTCCTGGTTCCTGGTGAGTTCTTGCTCTGCAAAGGCAGTGGACTCACTGCTTCAGCGGGACCAGACATAGGCCTTTGTTTGCTTTTTTCTTTTTCTCTAATTTCAGGTTTGTAGGGAGATTACAAGAAATGATATCTATAACTAGATGCTGCTTTTCTATGACGACAGAGAATCATCCCCAGATCCTGTCCTTTCATTAAAATTGTTAAAAATTTCTTAAGACTTCTGTAAGTCTTGCCTTCCTAGGTTTAGAGCTAACAAGTAATAGCGGATCTCTCTCTCTCTCTCTCTCTCTGTATGTGTGTTTAGAGCTATTTTTTTTGTTTGTTTATTTAGAGCTATTTTTAAAATGGCTTTATTGAGATACAGTTTATATTCCATCAAATTCATCCATTGTAAGTATGCAGATTGGTGATGTTTTAGTAATTCACACAGTTGTTTAACCATCACCACAGTGTAGCTGCAGAACAAGCTCACCACCCACACAGTATGCTCCTGCCTGTCTGCACTCAGCGTCCGCCCTGCTTCCAGCTGCAGGCGACTGACTGTCAGTCTCCTTTTTGCCTCTGTATATTTGTCTTTGTTAAAAAAGATTTTATTTATTTATTTTCAGAGAGAGGGGAAGGGAGGGAGAAAGAGAGGGAGAGAAACATCAATGCGTGGTTGCCTCTCACGCACCCCCTACTGGGGACCTGGCCTGCAACCCAGGCATGTGCCCTGACTGGGAATTGAACTGGTGACTCTTTGGTTCACAGTCCATGCTCAATCCACTGAGCTACACCAGCCAGGGCAGGAGCTAAATATTTTTAGAAAATGTGGGTACTTGGCTGAAGGGGAAGATGAGAGCTAAATGTCCTGCTGTATTTGAGACACTGCACGTGGCAGTTTAGGATGCAATGATGTATAAATGATGTATGCCTACTAGCTCTGCAATATATCCTTACGATTTTAATTCAAACATTAGTCTGTGTGGATAATAGATTTCCCTTCTAATTTTTTAGTCTCCTGTTTATTTTGCTTTTATGCTAAAAGCCAAGTTGTTTTTTGTTTTGAAGAGGAGAGGTGTTATAGAGAATGGTATGAAGTGTTGTGTTGACACCTGGTATGCAGACAGGTAAAAGCAAATAATTTCAAATTTGCTAGTCTGAAGTGGTGACCAAGGTGAGATACTGTTTGGTTATTGTTTCTATTGATTTGGGAGCCCAGTGGGCTGCAGATTAGATGGAGTCTTATTTGTGATAGAATAAGCAGGAGAGATTAACCGCTGCATAGCTGTGCTTCTGCATATACCATTTTTCATGTTTTCAGAAGTCCTGAATATAAAATAGAAGCCTGCTTCTTTGTGGAATGTGGACATAATTGGGCGAAGATTCCTGAGGGACACTTGAGGCGGGCTCTCTCAACACCCATCCTAACCACCGTCTTCCTTGCCCTCCTTACTGTAGACACTGGGAGTCGGCTGGGGGGGGTGGTCATGTGATGCACTTTGACCAATGAACTACACTACAAGACTGCTGGGACGGCTTGCCTTCCTGAATGAAAAGGCAAATCTAAGGTGGAATGGCTCTTTGACTTTCCTTCCTGGAGCTTGGATGTGACACCTGCAGACAGAGCAACTGTTTTGAAATCATAGGCAGACTGAGGATAAAAGCCACCACACTAAGGGATGGTGAAGTATAAAAATAAAAGGAGTCTGGGTCCCTGAGGGTAGCATTGAACTGCTGCCTTCCTTGGGCTTCTTCATAGTGGGGAAAAATGATCTCTTGTCTAGTAAAGCCGGGTTCATCTGTTTTTTTGTTATTTGCAGCTGAATGCGTTTTTCTTCATTGTTACTTGTATGCTTATAGTTTTTATTTTGCCGCCTCAGAACACTTCTAGACCTAATGCCATTCTGGTTTAATCATGGACCTGGGAAATTTTAGGCATTGGAAGGTCCTAGAACTTATCTCAACCAGTGGTTCTTAGCCAGGGATGGAGGTCACAGTGTCAGGTTGGGGACAGTCCCCCAGAAGCACAACTGTTCCTGTTCACAGTGCCGGTAGTGCCCCGTAAGAAACACTGATGCGACCTACTTCCCTGTTTAGGCCTGGGGCGGGGGTGCCAGGGTGGGGGTGGTGGGAGCAAGCCACCCGGAGCTCCGGAGACCCTGCGCATTGGTTTGGACAATCCAGAGGAAATCGCCAAGGCCCCGTCCCATGCCTCTCAGTTTCGCCCGGCCTTCCTTTCACCTTTGTTACTATGCCCTCCTTCATTCCTCAGACCTCCAGCGTCAAGGCTGCGTCCCAACAGTCGTCACATAAAGGCACTGCCAATGGAGAGTGAAGGGAGAGCGTGAGAGCCCTCCAGCCTCTGCAAACCGCACTGAGAAGTCTGCACAGCCTCTGGGCTTAGAGTTTTTCACTGTCCCCCGGATTTCGTCCCCTCCCAGTCTATGGATGTGTGAGAGAGGTTGATGGTCACCTTTTCTGCCCCCAGTGGCTCTTTAGTCTTGCTCTAGTTGATGGCCTTGGTGCTTCCAGAGGCTAGAAGCACAGGCCCCTCTCACTGGAGAGCATCTGGTCCCTTGAGGAGCAGCCTAGGGGCTGAGCTCTAGGGTTCCCCCCCTGCCTCCCAGGAGACAGGTCAGGTGCCACTCCTGTTTTTCTTCCCCCTTTCAGCAGAGGCTGAGTCACAAGGCCAGAGGCCAGGGACAGCTTGCCCTGCAGTATCTAGGATAGAAATGCTACCCTGAAGTTCCCAGCATCCAAAAGTGGAAATGGGATATACCATGGTTAGAAAAATGCATCAACCTGCAAAATTTTCACCCGGCAGTCCTACTATTAACAACATCATGAGATACTTTTTCAATAAGAAAAAATGCATTGCAAATGAAGAGTAACTGGGATGGAAAAGATCCTGGCTCTCTTACCAGGTGCGTCTTCTCCTGCAAGCCACTGAATTTCTGAGTGTTCTCACTTGGCAGTAGGGGCAAGAACGTAACAACTATGTCTCAGGGCCCATGTGGAGATTAAAGGGGATATAGGATGGAAAAGCTTTGGAAATGGCAAATGGCTGGACCCAAGTTAATTAGTGTTCTCATTGGAACAGTGATGCTTTTAATGGCTGTGAGCATGAGTCATGGACAAGGTCCTGTGGCAGGACTGTGGGTCATAGTTTAGGTTTCTGTCAATGCTTGTTGTATTTTAATTTATTACATCCAGCTGAATTTATTTGAGGCCAAGGCAATGCGATGAGTAAGTAATAACGATAATAGGGGTGCACTTAGCAAAGCCAGAAGAGGACACTGTACCCAGCTTAGTAGTTATAATTCTTCTGGCCCGGGAAAGCAGAGCTTTTCCTGTATCTGAAAGACACATTGGTTGGGGTGTGCATCAAGATGGAGCTTGCAGCTGAGGCCAGTTCTTAGGAATAGCTCCCCCCCCCCATCATAATTGCAGAACACATCATCATCCGAATGCTTCCTACTGAGGTTGACTTCTCTTTACATGGTACCTAAATCCTGCCTACAGAATCAAGACTTAGGCTTGTCTGACTGTTTTCTCTAATGGAAGCACTAGACTGGTTAGGTATGTCCAGTGTTTGCCCTTTAATGAACTCATACCTATAAAAACAAGTACTTTTTTTCAGCCAGAAGTCTGTGTCTTCTTCCCTCCACAGCTTAAGCACCAATCAATGAGATTCCATCACATTTGCATTCCTAAGGGGAATGTCTTCTTGGAAAATACCATACACTACACGGTCAAATGGAGTTGCTTGGAACTTTTTAAGCTAACTTAAACCTTCTTTAGAAACACATTCCTTTGAAGAGCTCAGCAGGACTCCTAGCCACAGAGAATGTTCTACTTTTTTCAGAGCAAGGAATTTACACCCTTGTCACTAACCCACAAGGCATCTCTGGAAGTCAACAAAACATAACAAAATGTAAAGTCCCAATGCCTGTGGACTGTGTATCCTGCGATATCTTTACACTAAAGAAAAGTACTTATTTCAGTGACTTGGGGAGGGGCTGTGGGGTGACATCCATTTATAGAGGCCTGAATAATGTTTCTCACCCTGGAGTGAATGGGCAGTGAGGATTTGCACACTTAGTACAGTGCAGTGACTAAGATGCTTCTTTTTTTATTCCTTTCCCATTGAAAAAGTTTCGTGGTGCTAGGGTCTTTGGTGGTGATGGGTGTTCCATAGAAAGGAGTCATCTTCGAAAAATGGGTGAAGCCATGAATTGAGTGGTGCAGGTAGCATTATGCCCCCTGCTATCACCGACCTGCTGGATTTCCCCCCTTCCAACGGGTCTGCATCAGAGTTCCTCTGTTGCTCTCCTTCCTCGGTCCCAGCCGAAAGTTCTCATTAGCAGCCGCTGTGTGCAGCTGGCACAGTCACTAGGTCCTGCATCCTTGTAACATTAAATTACACTTCCCCCAAATTTCTCCTTATTCCACTTCTGTCACAGTTTATTAGGTGTTTGTAGCTTTCTCCTGAGGCCCGCTGCAGTTCTTCACAGTCACAGCGGTTATGATAGTAGTCGGATCTGGGGTTCACACTGCCTAATTACTTGTAAACATTTTTTGATTTAGTAGCTATTTTCATTTTAAATAATATAATATTCCCATAATTAACATAAGCATAATCAAAATGACCTAACTGTAATTATCCTGCCGAATAATCATCTCAGCATCTCAATAGAGCTGTGAAAAGAAGTCAGGCCAACCCTTGTCTGCCAAGCTTACTGCCTCATGTTACTGATTTTGTAGGACAGTCTGTGCTGGTAAATATTTTTAACATCAGCTTTTTTTTTTTTTTAGAATTTTTTTTTAAAGATTTTTATTTATTTATTTTTAGAGAGAGGAGAACGGAGGGAGAAAGTGGGAGAAACAGCAATGTATGGTTGCCTATCACATGGCCCTCACTGAGGATCTGGCCTGCAACCCAGGCATGTGCCCTGACTGGGAATCGAACGGGGGCCTTTTGGTTCCCAGCCCGCACTCAATCCACTGAGCTACACCAGCCAGGGCATTTTTTTTTTAACATCAGCTTTTAAAGCAAATGCAGTCCTTACTTACAGTCCTTACCTGGCTGGGCCCTTTTTGAGCTTTTGTCAGTTGTGGAGAAAATACAGCAATTAAATGCCATTATGATAATAGCTATAGAAATGCAGGATTTACAAGCAGCAGGTACTATTCTAGGTCATTATTGATATTAATTCACTTAATTAAAAAAACACAGAGATCTCGACATAGGGTAACTATCAGGGAACACTGCCTGTCTCTAGCTGATGGTCCTCCTACTCAAAGACATAGTTTCACTCAACCAAGCGAGGGGTGCAGGTAGGGAGTCCCAGCAGGATCTCAGCCACCCTTTGCTGCTGTTCCTGTTCTGTATCACCCTGCACTGTAACCTCCTCCCTCCCTCCCTCCCTCCCCAGACTCCTAGTGCTGCAGGGGCCCTTCCCCCCTCATCCAACCCGTGGGCAGCACAGTGCTTGGTTTGGACCTGTTGTCCTTCTGCCTGATCAGAGGCAGTTTGCAGAACCTGTCTCCTCCACGTTAGTGACTGGGCTCTAACCACGGAGCCCAGAAGGCTGTGCCCAGCTTTTTGGGTTAGGCCAGTGGGTGCATCTGATGCTGTTTGCTTTGGGGGCTCTCAAGGAAGGACTGGAAGAAGGACAAGGGAAGTCCTCAGGCGGGGGCTTCTGCTGCTTCTCTGAGCAGTTAGGAAGTGTTGATTGGCCCAGCGCATCCTGGGCAGAGAAGAGGACAGAAAGCCATTGGACTCACTTCAGTTCAACCCTTATGCCCGCTGCCTCTGTGATAGCCCCTGGATGTGGAAGTGGTATCGGACAGGGGTCTGGCCTTGAGTGGGTCTGCCTAGGGCCAGCTGTCGTGCGTGGGTTCTTGACTTCATGTAGGAAAGATTTCGCTACACAAGTCCAGGTGACTCTAAGGATACATCTATTAAAGCTGGGACAGTGAAACAAGGGAGGGCCTAGGCTGGGCCACCTTGTCTCACTGGGAAGTCAGGGAGAAGGGGACTTTGGGGACAGGTTCAGGGTATTAGTCGGGGACAAGCTGCTGCTGCCCATTGCCTTAGAGGTTAGGAGACTTATGCGTGTGGGGAAAAAGTGGGTGAAGAAGGGAAAGGGAATGGTGTGCCATGGGTCCTTTGTCTTGAGGCTTTCCTCTCTGTGGCAGGTGGGAATCTTAGGGGAGATCTCAGGGGAGGGTTCCGGTAAACTATTCATCAGTTCTCTAGGTGTGTCCTTTCAGGGTCATGGTCTGTTCTGATTGGTCAGTGACAGGGCAGGGGGTCTTTAGTCATTGCAGTTGGTTCTGGCTTCACCCACCTGTTTTTGCTGCTCTTCTGGGCCTGGAGTTGAAACACAACTGAGGCTTAGATGTGATTATCTCTAGGGAGGTGACCTTTTGTGTCTGGCTGTAAATTGCTCAGCCATTGTGTTAGCTATCTGTCTCATTTTCCCTGTTCCACTTGTGAAGGACTTTTCCTCCCTTCTTACTATCCTGTCTCATTGAGGGTGGCGGTGGTTTGGGTGTCCTGGACGGGACTTTAGAGTGACGGAGAATGAGCTTGAACTCATTCTGGCCCCAGAACTGCCCTTTGCTCCCAGTGCAGATGTGGGCAAGATGCCTACTTCCTTAGCCTCTCCATGAATTCCTTAACTTCACACAGATTTCTTGAGTGCTGACGATGTGCCTGGTACAGCCTTGAGCACAACAGGTCCTACCCTCATGGGGCCAGAGCAGGGGAAACACAGGAAACATGGTGATTATTAAATATGTAGGTAGTGATTAGTGCTAAGACTGCAATTTTAAATCAGGTCATCAGAGGAGGCTGATATGCCATCACTGATCTGGCAACATTTGTGCCAGCACTTGTAGGGGCTAAAGGAGAGGGCTATTAAGATATCTGGGTGAAGAAGACCATTCTGTGTAGATGGACAGCAGTGCAAAGGCCCTGAGGCAGGGGTGTGCCTGGTGTGTTGGCAAAGCAGCCAGGAGGCCAGTGAGGCTGGAGCAGAGTGAACCGGGGGACCAGGGGGCCCTGAACCAGGAGGAGAGGTGATAGGGGAGGAAAGGAGGAGCAGATCCCAGAGGGCTTTGCAGGCCATTGTAATTTCTTGGGCTTCTATTCTGGGTAATATGAGAGGCCATGTTTGGGGTCTTGGGAAGATAGGTTTGAGTAAAAGAGTGACATGATGTGACTTAAGGTTGAACAGGATCTCCTTGGCAGTTGCAGAGAGCAGTCTGTGGAGGGAGAGGAAGGACAGGAACTGAAATGCAGGCAAGAGGCTATGCAGAGCTCAGGAGAGAAAGGGTGGAGGCCTGGACCAAGACGGAAGTGGTACAAAGAGGGTGAGTGGTAGGACGCTGGATCAGTTGAGTAACATCCACAGGGTGCCGGGGTTGTGAAGTTAAATGAGAAGCATGTCGAGTGCTGGCATGTAGTAGGTCCTCAGTAAGAGGCAGCTGCTTGCCCTGGCCGGTGTGGCTATGTTGGAGCATTGTCCTATAAACTGAAATGTTGCCGGTTCGATTCCTAGTCAGGTCACATACCCGGGTTGCGGATTCAATCCTCAGTCGGGGTGCATACTGGAGGCAAGTGGTCAGTGTTTCTTTCTCTTTCTCTCTCTTCCTCCTTTCCTAAAAGCAATGAAAACAAAAAGTCTTCAGGTGCGGATAATAAAAAAGTATTTGCTACTATTGTTATTGAGGAGCTTGTCATTTTGTAGGACAGTCGTGCCAGACAGGAAAAAGGGATTCGTCTATCCAGCCAGCGGCAGCAGTGTTGGGAATGGAAATCAGACTTGCTGGCTTTGAGCCAAATAGAATGCTTCCCGACTCTCCCTTTGACTGAGACTCTGCTTCCTGGGGGCCGCAGCCTGGCCGCCGCACACGCAAGCACTGCCGCGCTCACACCTCTTTTCAGCCCCACCTCATTCAGTGTGAGCCAACCGTGGAGCAGCCAGCCTGGCTTCTGCCAGGCACGGGCGTCTGCCGCCAGGTTTTGTGGCTGATGGGCCCATCACACCTACTTAATTTAGCATTTTGGCTTCGGTTTTTCTCTTCCTTTCTTCCCTTCTCTGCAGGTAGAGATGGCTGGATGCTGACCCTGGCACGGCACTCGTTCACTCCTCCATTTCCTGACCAGGTCTCTGCACCTCTGTTCCCTCCAGGGCTCCTGCGTCCTTCCCGCCTGTGCCTGGCACGGGTGTTTCGGTACTTGCCGCCCATCCCGAAGCATTTAGAGACTGAGTGGTTGGCAAGTGAACGGAGGAGGGGCAACTTCATTTGCGTTTTTAAACATTTTCAAAGGATACAGGATTTCTGTTGTGAATAAGGGTTGAGTGCAGGAAACAGAAAGCAGTCTAGGTTATTTGAAGTGAGGAGTGACAGGGATTGCGTGCTTACAGACTCATTGGCAGGGCTGGAGGGCCTAGGAGGCTGGAAGCTGGGCCTTGGGGAGATTCCTGGAACAATGAACTGGCCCATCAAGGGGGCTTCCAGCTCAGGACGTTAGCGGGGGCTGTGGGATCAGGAAGCCGGAACTGAGAGGGGGCTGCCACCAGGTCCCCTTCCAGCACCCAGGCGAATGAATGGTCCTAGAACATGGCTAGAAAACCTCCCCCTTACACACCTTGCCTGCGCCAGGGCCTCGGCTTCACTTCCAGCTTTCTAACTTTGCGCAGCTGCCTCGGTTGGATCCCATCCCAATGTGTATAGCTGCGGGGTGTTGGGTCTGCAAAACGTTTTTATTTTTATGTCCTCCAACGAAGAGGATGAAGTGAGGTTCAGTAAGCCAGTCCCCCCGCCCCATCCTGCTTGTCTGCGGTGAATGCTGTGGGGGGCCTTTCCTTCCAGGTATGCTGGTGTTGGCCAGTGTTGAGAAGACGCCACACACAACATTAAACTCTTAGGCTCAACGCTGAGTCCGCCTGTCAGTATTTTCCAGGCTTATCTTCTGTACAATCCTGTGCACTTTGTAGTAGAGGAGCTCTTACAGTTGCGCTGTGATGATCCCTCTGATACCTGTAACATAAGCAAAGTGGGCCCCATCACTGACGGGCAGGCTTCAGTTTATTTATATTTGGAGGAAATAATGCGTCTGGGTTTCTGTTTAATCACCAAACGTTTTTATGGTTCATGTCATTACATGAAAAGACGAGACTAATCACAGCATTTATATGAAAATATGTTACCAATGTTTGGTATGAAAAGCAATTTTAGCAGCCTGTCGTCACTCTAAAACTCTCAGGAAAGGGTGTCAGACCCAGGTAAGTATTAAGATGACACAAACTGTCACCAACACTGGTCTGACCAGTCCCAGTTCTCTGGAGCACAGAAGTATCTGTTTCTTGAAGCTTTGTGTTGAGCATGCTTTTCACAAAGTTAATCAAAATTTTCTCACCATCAGCCGACAGAGCAGCCGGGAATTCAGCTAGCCTAATTAGTTTGGGAACTAAATCAGAACGAGCAGAGAGAGCAGAGTGCAGAGTAGGACAAACGGATGGAAAAATAGGTTACTTTTGATAGAACAGTAATTTCTTATCTATCCTGGGGTACCTGAGAGGTACCCTGGCTGAAATGGGTGGATCAGTGCCTTTTTGAAAATTGGAGGTTGGGATAAAAAACAAGTAAAATACCACATAGATATCTACTATTACTTGATACACATAAATACGTACTTCAAAATATAGAGAGAGTAAATACCATTCTACAGACTTCTGCTTCCCCCCAAAACGATATTCCTTGAGCAGCTTTTACGTCATTCTCTTCTGTTAGCCCAGAAACGGGGCCGCGGCCGCGCTGTGGGCGGATCTGGCGGCCGCATCACGTTGTGTGGCCTGCACCCCCCAAGGTTGGATTGTGAAAACTTTCACACCTGCTGCCAAGTGGAAAGAGTTTTACAGTGAATACCCATATGACCACCACTCAAACTCTTCCATCAAGGTTTTATTAAATTTGCTCCAGCACCTGTAGTTATAGGTCCTTTATGACCGACAGTCAGTCAGCTATTGCTACATGACAGATCACCCAAACGCAGCAGCTTATTTAAAACAATAAGCATTTATTATCCCACATGGTTACTGTGAATTGGGAATTTGGGAGTGACGTCATTGGACGGTTCTGGCTTGGGATCTCTTGTGAGGTTGCAGTTAAGACATTGGCCAGGGCTACTGTTATCTGTGACTCAGATGGGCCTGGACAGCCCGCTTCATCCAACAGGGGTCGCCCACATGGCTTTTGGCCTGAACCTTAAATATAGCGTAAGGCAGCATCAAATGGGTGCTGTTGACAGTAGTGACCCAGAAGTGGTGAGGAGGGCTGGGGAGTTCAGGGAAGGCTTTACTCTGAAGGTGGGACTGGCCTGGAGTCTGTACCCCTCCCGTGGGCGTGGCATCTCCAAGGGAGAAGGTAACACAGGTGCAGAGAGAGATTCGTATGGAGGGTGAAGCAGAATGAGAGCATGTTCGGAGACACATACCGAGGGGCAGGAAGAGTTTAAGGTGATAGATTACATTGGTGAAGGTGGCTTTAATGGCACCTAAAAAGGAGGGGCCTCAGCTACCAAGACTGAAATCATGAGATGTGGTCATTAACGTTTGGAAACCAGCAGCACTGAGAGAATTATTTTTCTAGTCACACGTATATTTTCATTCATTCATTCATTCATTGTCTTCAACTGAGGTGGTCCAGCTGACATTGAAATACTGTGAGTGGCTCCCTACTACTCATTAAAGCTTTGTTCCACTGAGAACTTTGTTTTCTTCTTACAAAACATCTTAATTTTTAAATGTGCATTTCTGTTTCTGACCCCAGAATAGGCCTGACTGGACGACAGAAAGGTGTCTGGGACTGCTGGGCTTTCCTTAAACCCTGAGGGTTATGGCTTCTGCCCCTCCGACACACAGGTGCCGTTCCCGACCAGGGCGTCGGTGGGCGGGCGAAGGCAGGAGGGCACCCTGAGTGATGTGTGACATGGTTTGTGGAGGGTTTAAAGTCCTCACCCAGGGGTGAGAGAAGGTGAGCTGCCCTCTGGGTGGCTGTTGACTCCCCTCTCCATTCACCCTGCAAGTCAGGGCGCTTCCTTTGAAGTTCACACAGGGACCTGCCTCTCCGCTAGCAGCTTCCTGGTGCTGGGCTGGTGGCAGCAAGTGGGTCAGGGTAGCTCTGCCCAGAGGGGAGAACTCAGGTGAGGTTCACTTTCTGAACCAGGTAGGTAATGCATCAATATCCTCATGATTTGAAGGGGAGGCTTATCCTTTATGGTCAAAAAACAAGGAGTGGTCAATGAAAAATCTCTTGTCAGACCGAATCAGTCACCCATGCACGAATCAAAGAATGGCAAGCTTTGAGTGCTGGAGAACCGTGGAGATCACCTCACACAGCCCCTCATGTAAAGATAAAAAAGAAACTTAGAAGCCAAGGAACTGGGCAGTTGGTTTGGGGGCAGGCTGGTTAGGGCCTGGGCCTTATGGCTCTCTGTTAGTAAAGGCTGCCAGGTATTTTGTGCGTACTTTGTATGTGTCAGATGTCGTGTGGATACTTCACACAGTGCCCACCCGTTAATTATATTGCAAAATTTAAAAATTGCCTTTAAATTTCTTCCCAAATACTACAAGTTATGTAGTATGGCATTCATACTTGCCAGGTACTATTCTGAGTTCCTTACAGATAGAAATCTTCTAACAAACCGATGAGGTACATATTACCACTATCTCCATTTTATGGATGAGGAATCAAGGCATGAAGAGGTCAAGTTAACTTCTCCAAGGTGACATGGTGATGTCTGACTAGCTGGAGAGGGCATTGGGATTTAAAGCCAAACATACTGGCTTCACAGTCCATGCTGTGAACAACACTAAGCCCTAATTCCCTGTGCAAATATTTGTGCTATTTACTGAATACGCAAAGCTTCCTTTTTTCCAGGCATGTGATTTCTGGCCTCCTTGTTTTTGTGGGGCCATGTGACTACTCTGCCAAGTAGTTGTGAGAAGTGTGTTGTGTCATTTCTGGGCTGGACCATGTGATCACTCGTGTGATCTCTGTGGCTCGGAGACTGGCAAGGCGCCAGGTGGAGGTTTCTCGGTCCAGCCTGGGGTGGGCGTAGCTGCGGTGCGGAACTCCTCGTGTTCGGCCACTGAGATTTTGGGTTTGTTTGTAACCCGACCCATCCTTGCTGCTGCAATCTCTGCTGTGCCTGGTAGTTTAGCAAATAAGTTGAATACTTAAAGGTCTCTCCCAGTCATTTATTTTTTATGCTCATTGGGTGTCATTTATTTTCTCTCATATATATAGAAGGCAGCTTGGTACTATGGAAATAGCATAGAACTTGAGGTTGAAAGTTCAGGGTTTGGTCCTTATTATTTTTTAATACAACAGCTTTACTGAGATATGGTTCACATATCATACAGGGCGCCTATCTAAAGTGTACAATTTAGTGGTTTTAATACATTCACAGAATTGTGCACCTGTCACCACCATCAATTTTACAACATTTTCATCACTCTAAACAGAACCCCTTTGCCCATTAGCAGTCGCTCCCATTTTCTTCAACCGCTGCAACCCTAAGCAACTGCCAGTCTACTTTCTTTTTGGATGGACTTGCCTTTTCGGGACATTTTACATAAAGGGGATCATATGGGATGAAAGTTCTGTGAGCGTAGGGAACCTTCACCTGCTTTGTTCTGTGCCATGACTGGTGCCTAGCATAGTGCCTAGCACATAGTAGGTGCTCAACATGTGCCTGTTGGACGAGTGAATGGCTGCCAAAGGCAGGGCTGAGAGCACAGTGTGCGAGCCAGCCGTTGCTCGGCATTGCTCCGGATGGAGAGGGAAGGCGGCGGTAGACTAACCTGCTGGCATTCTCTGTCTCCTGTTTATCCAGGAACCTGTGTATCAGGGACTTTTCTGAAGATACAGAGATAGGCCCAGTGAAGGTGTGTCCTTGATGTGGGGCGGGGCCTAAAATAAAGCCCCTCGTGGAGCTGAGGCCGACGAGGAGTAGGTGCAGGCCCACCCAGCCCAGACTCCTCCTCCTCCTCAGACTCCTCCCTAATCCGCACTTTGCTCAGGCCCTCGCTGGGTTCCTTCCCCTCCACAGAAACCTGCTGTCCCTGCTGCCTCTTCCCTGGATAGCTGACCAGGGGTGAGATCCAAAGCCATGGGTCGTACCCATTTCTCAGAGGCACACATTGAGGCATTAGGGATTCCTGCTGCTATTCTCCAGGGAAGAAAATAACGAAATTCAAATTAGTTTTTGTAAATTGCCCTAAGATTTGCTAGATGATTTTGTGACAAGTCACTGCACTTCCCTGTGCTTGTCATCCCCTGAAAGGGAAGTGAGGGGCACGCGCAGAGAGGACAGAGAGGGTCACGGCGGCAGAGACCACACTGCCAGGCTTTGGTCTTCAGGATGGTTCTTCCGATCGCAGGGAGGCCCTGACTGTTCTTCAAGTTGAAAGCAGCCACAGGGGCATAGTAAAGCCTGTCTGGGCCTTCAGACCTCAACACACAGACTTTATAGAAGGTAACAAACACCTTCCACTGTGATCGTTGTTTTCCCGACATAAACTTACAGTAATATTTTTAAAAACCAGTACATTCTATACCTGCAAAACTCTAAGCATGTCTATTAGAGAGGCTGTGTCTTGGGACGAACAAAGCAAAGGCGGCAGTGTTGAAAATTTCTCTTTCAGATGGATACGTCAGTCATGGTACCCTATCTCATGAACTACCACGAGGAGACCTAAGCCACCCATTGGTTTTGTTTTTTAAAACAACAGTGAGGGTCTCCACCTGAGTTTGGAGGCAGAGGTGTAGTTGTGGGTTGCGGAACATCCGAGCCGTGGCCAGGAGGCGGCTGCGTGGTTTGGAGGGCAGGGCTGCGGGCTGGGGGGGCACAGGGGCTGTGACTGCAATGAGGCATTTTCTCTGCTTTACCAGCGTAAGTGAGGCATGGAAACTGATTCTTTCTTTGACCATGTCAGGAATGCCACCAAGCTTAGCGAGTGGCTGCCGCAGCACTTTGCATGTCAATGTCCAGCTTAATCAAAGATACGGATTGGGGGAGATTTCTCAGCTGCTCTGGAAAGAGTCAAAATAATCCTCATTGCTTTTCTTTTCTTAAAAAAAAAAAAATGAGTGCTTTCTCCTCAGAAAATCCAAAGCCAGAGGTTTAGAGCTCTTTTTACATTTTTTCAATTAAACTAATAAACGTGCACAAACGAACATACAGATCGAGGAGTTTTCCAATAAAGTTGAATATGTGAAGCTTTAGGAGAAATCTGTCTCTGTATGCACCAGACAGCAAGCGGGTAGGCGTGGGGGTTGGGGGTCGCTGTCAGCATCACTCACCTAACGGCAACAACGTGGCGGGGGGCAGTGTGTGTGTTCGCAATGGGGTAGATGTGGATGGTGCTCTGCTTCTGGCAGTGCATCAGTCCGTCAGCTGCCACCCAGATCAGGAAATTGAATGCCACCAGCAGCCAGGGGCCTCCCTCCCCTTCGTCCCATCACTGCCCTCCCTCCTCCCAAACCTCTCACCTGACCTCCGACAGGACAGGTTAGTTCTGCCTGTTCCTGAATTTTATATAAGGAGAATCATACAGTATGCCCTTTCTGTGTGTGGCTTCTTTGGCTAAGCAGAATGTTTGTGAGATTCCTCATGCAGTTACTGGTAGTAGGTAGTAGGAATGGCTTCTTGATTTGCATTGCTATATAATGAATACATTGTCATTTATTTTTCTGTTCTGTTCTTGGTGGGTGTTTTGGTGGTTTTATAGATTTTTTTAAAAAATGATATCTATTTCAAACTTTATTTTCAGCTTTGTGTGCTGTGAAAGCACTAATCAATGACTAAACAATAAACTACTTCAGAACACAACCCAATTATTTTGGTTAGTTTTATTCCGGAACAGGAAGGTATTAATGTTGGGCTGAGGGGGTCGTGAGCTTCACAGAAGACACAGAGGTGTCTGCATTTCATCATAAAGTATTACATGTCTTCCTATTTATAGCGTGGTAAAGGGTTCAGGATGCTTTTGTTACTTCTGTAGATAAAATTTAAAAATTATAACGTGGGGAAATTTAATGTTCTAATTTGTGACAGCAGGTAGTATCAGACTGTCACATTTCAACGGCTTAAATAATCCAATCATAATAGAATTACAGTGTATACAAGACATCCTCCGTAGCCTGTCATGTTATATTTTGTAGAAATAGAGACAGTTCACATCGTCCCTGCTTTTAGACTGATTACCAGGAACTTACACTGTAATAAACATTCCCCACATGTTGGCATTCCTGTTGGTTATACAAGGTCTGTCCAGAAGGTATCCTGCCATTTAATATGGAAAATAGAGACATTTATTGAAAAAGTTACAAGATACAAGAAACATTGTACATAGGACAATGACACCTCGGTCCCCTTCAAAGTAGGCACCTTGGGACCTCACACAGTTCTCCTAATCGCCATCAGCTGCTCTGTCACATTTTCCTGAATCTCATTGATGGTCTGAAATCTCTTCCCTTTTAGACGTGATTTTAGTTTTGGGAAAAGCCAGAAGTTTCAGGGCACCAAATCTGGGCTTTAGGGGGACTGAGTCACCTGGGTGATTTGATGTTTCACCAAAAAACTGCGTCAGATGTGATGTAAGAGTTGGCGCATTGTCCTGATAAAGCTGCCAATCACCAGTTTGCCCATAGCTGCAGCCTTCTGAATCATCCAATTGTTTCTGTGGAGGAAAGTTCAAACTTAATGCAAAATTTAATGCGACTTCATTGCTCTACTCAGTCATTTTGAATGTGACGGCCACACAGCACACATGCTCACTCAACAGTGTCTACTGCCCCCACTGACTAGTACAGTGAAGTCGTCATTGTTCATGAATGCACATTCCAGTCCAGTGTCCTCCGCTGCCAGGTTAAATAGATGTCGTGTAAACCATTCTTGTTATATTAACAGTGGCTGGAGTTTTTCTGGACACACCTCGTCATATACCTAGAATTGAAACTTTTCAGGCTTAGGACATGTATATGTTTGGCACTACCAAACACTCTTCTAAAATGATTGCACCAATTTACATCCAAACAGCATGGGAGACTTCTCATTGCTTCAGAGCTGTGCCAACACTTGGTATTTTCAGTCGTTTAAAATTTTAGTCATTCTTGTTTGGGTGCAGTGGTTTCATTTTCTATTTCCTTGATAACTTTAGAAATTGAGTACATTTCCATAGGCCCTTTGGCTAATGAACAGTCTCTTTCGTGAAGGTACCTGTTCCAGACTTTGGACCATTCTCCTATTGGATTGTCTGTCTTTTTCTTACTGATTTTGGCAGCATTCTCTGTACATTCCGGACATGAGAGCTTAACTGGATGGATGAACTGTAAATTTCTTCTCTCGCTCTTGGCTTTGTTTTCACTGGAACCAATTCTAAACTGAGGGCTGGTTTCTTTCCTGTTTGTCCTCATTCCTACTGTGATCAGCCTTTGTCGGGGTCCCCATCCGCAGCGTGGGCCCCTCCTCCTGAGTGTTCCCTGAGCTCGTGGCAGCTCCTTGCAAATAAGCAAACACCACAGAGGAAAATGTGACCCCAAGTGTTTGGCCCGCCTCTGCACTAATCTTTTCTTCACCATGTTGATTACTTAGGTTTCTGCTGCCTTGGTAGCTCTCTGGTGTCTTCACACAGGTTCTGTCATGTTTTGTTGGGCTCCTCTGGGTGTCGTCCGTGGTCAGGTTGGTGTGGTCGGCAGAAAAAATGCTCCCCAAAGATATATTCACTTTCTAATGCCTGGAACATGGAATACTACCTTGTATAGCCAAAAACCAAAAACCGAAAACCCATAATTAGGTGAAAGATCTTGAGAAGTGTTTGGACTGGATTACCTGGTTGGGCCACAAGTGGCGGTTTGTTACAGCAGCCTCCGTGAACTAACACAGTTGGTCTGGTGCATTAGTTTGCTTACAGCTTCTTTTTTTTTTTTTCCTTTAGACAGAGGGGAAGGGAGGGAGGAAGAGAGGGAGAGAAATATCAATATGTGATTGCCTCTCACACACCTGCCACTGAGGACCCGGCCGCAACCCAGGCGTGTGCCCTGACCCGGAATCGAACCAGCGACCTTTTTGGTTCAGAGGCTGGCACTCAATCCACTGAGCCACACCAGCCAGGGCTGCTTATAGCTTCTTTTAGTGAGTAACAGTTTAATAACTTTATGACAGTCAGTTTCTAGATTTTAATTGTTATTTCAGATTAAATTAGTGGAATGCAATTTTTCCTTTGATTACAGCAGTGGCAGGTGTGTGGTTTTTAATGCCTTGTGAAAAGAAGCACTGCAGAGCTGGTCTCTTTCATGGTATTAATAGACTCAAACTCATTTGATGGAATTCAGACAGGTTGAAAGTCTGATTCCTGTTATTAGTTTTTTCTAGTGTGTGGGTGTGTGTAGTGTAATGTTGTTAAAAAAAGTCATTGAGATACTGATTAAAAACATAATGTGGAAAAAAACAACTTACAGTAGAACCATTATAGATGAAGAAATTTAGAGTTATAGTCCAACTAGATTGTTTAATCAAAATAGTCATCATTACAACTTGCTACAAGAAAAAACTGATAGCTGTTCTGACCACTTTGAAACAATTAGTGGTGACCTTTAAAAAGATAAAAGATTTTATCCATATGACAGTTAGAAATTGCTGTGTAGAATAGGAGCCCAGAAGCTCAGCAATTTGTCTTCCTAAGGTTGTTGGGACCTGGGTAGCCCATGGTGACATCAGCTTGGATCCTGGGATCATATTGGTTGGTCATAGCTCCTGTAACAACTGTTTGGCTGTTTTGGATACACGCCTATCTGCAAGCCCTCCAGAGCAGAGCCAGTGTCTTTGTACCTTCATGGATTCATTTGCTAAATCATTACCTTGTACCAAGTACTGGAGGTACTGTGAGCAGCTTTCATGGAGTTCACAGTCCAGTGGGAGGCAGACAACCAAGATATCTTAAATGAGTATGTTACTGCAAACTGTGGTAAATGATCTGAATGGAAGGAACGTGAGTCTGTGAGAACATGGAATAATAGATCTCCACTGCAGGGATCAAGGAAAGGCTGATGATGAACCCATATCTGAGCAATGTTTCGGGC
>PVJI01006989.1:30257-81866 GCA_004026765.1 Micronycteris hirsuta | reverse complement strand
ACAGAGCCAAGGGGGAGGAGGGAGGTGGGGGAGGGAGGTGGGGTTGGAGGGGGAGGGGGGAGGGGAGGGGAGAGGATGCAGATAACTATAATTGAACAACAATAAAGTAATTATTTAAAAAAATAATAATAAAAATTTAAAAAAAAATCTTGTACATTCCAAAAAAGGTATGTCTTCAGGACTGGCCTTTGGCTCCTAGATAGTAACCTCTGTTATTATGTTGATGTATCTTTTTACTGGTGATGTCAATCTTGATTGTCCAGGTAAGGTAGTATTTGCTAGAATTGTCCACTGTAACGTTATTAATTTTCTCTTTGCAATAAATACTATTTGTAGGTGGGGAGGCACTAGCTTGTCAAAAAATTATCTGATTTCAAACTAAGGCACATTTTTAAGAAACACAATGTTAGCCCCATACCCTGCAAAAGTTATCTCAGGGTTCATTCAGTTCTGGGTCACCCTCTGGACAAAAGCAAGAATGGAGGGAAAGTGGGCTACCAGGCAGGGTAAAACTGGAAATTTCAAGTAATCTTGGGGTGGTAGCAAAAGAGACTTAGGAAACAAACTTGCACCCCAGTCAGCACTGCGTCACCCAAACACTATTTAGGAAAGACTCTGAGACTACCTCCTCTCAGATTTGTTTGGGACAAAGGTAAGGTGGCCTTCAGCTGATGTGGGTATATTTACTGACTTGGTAAGGTTTGGCCTAGGAACAGCTATGACACGGGAGCACATCAGTGGCTCTGCTGAGAAGAGCTTCCAACATCGTTCCATGTTTTAAACCAGTTGTTCACTCGTTGAACTTCAAACCACCTTTTAGGCTGTCCCTCCATTTCAGTGTTAGGTGCCTTTGATAGTATGAGTCTCATAAAAAGCTATTCCTAGCACCACTATTACATGGCTAGGCATATCATGACTTCTAGGAATGGCTAGTAGGAGGGCAAAAGGAGGGTAGCAGAATAACTTTAGATCTTGGCATAATTGCAGAGGAAAATTGTAGAGATGAATGACCCACATAAGGTTTTGATTTTCTGTTTCTTTTATTTGTGATGAGTTGCCTTCTCTATTATTAAGAATAATGAACCATAATCCTCAAATAAATACCTTTTCCATTAATATAACAGGTATTTGGTGACTTTAGGATATAAAGAAAAAATACATTTTGGTAAACCATTCAAGATTCAAATGACTATTTCAGATCTGTTTCTTTGTAATTAGTCTTTAAAACTAAAGAAATTTATCCAGTAATCAGTCAGTCACAAATCAAGATCCCTCTTTTTATTTTTAAGCATGAATCATGTTTTCAAAACACTGGTTTCTAACTAATAGGGATCTCATCTTTTTGACAGGGAAATCTGCATATCATAGATCAAAGTAAAGAAGAGGAAAATGAGAACATTTTTTCATACGTGTTATTTCTTTCACGTGGCCTGATTTTTTTAAAAAAGGGTTCAGTGATAGAAATTTGAAAGAGTTTATCTGGACTTTTTTTTTTTTAAGATTTTATTTATTTATTTTCAGAGAGAAGAGAAGGGAGGCTGTATGGTTGACTCTCACATGACCCTCACTGGGGACCTGGCCCGCAACCCAGGCATGTGCCCCGACTGGGAATCGAACCAGGACCCTCTGGTTCCCAGCCTGCGCTCAATCCACTGAGCTACACCAGCCGGGGCAGAGTTTATCTGGACTTTTGATAGGACCCACCATCTAAGTTCACACCATGAATCACAGATATAATATTTCTAGTTTTGTTATTTCTTGTACTAAAAAATGATTATAAAATGTATGCCCTTCATCTCACTTTAATTTCTTCAGGGATAGCTTGGCAAAGAAAAGAGTCCCATTCTGGATGCAGTTCAGCTATCTGATGAATGCTACATCAAAATGTGTTTGATCCAGTTCTTCTTGTTGGCTCAGCTGATAAGTTAATTCCAAGTGACTGCCATGAAGGCAAGCATCACAAGCTCTATCCTATTGTCGGAAGGCATGTTCTTGGCAAGAAAAGCCCACATCTGTGAAGTCTCGAAGCACATCCTCTCTTTTCCCTTTCTGAGATTTTTTTTCCTATTTCCTTATACCTAACTATATATTCAGTTGGAATTCAATCCCTGTGGTCTCAAATACATACACATTTTGATTGATGGATGATTAAACATCAAACATAGGTTTGAAACTTTTGTCTGAGGGGTTTGGTTTTTTTGTTTGTTTGTTTTTTGTTTTGACTCTAACATTCTTTCAGTCATCTAAGTTCCCCAAACCAGTACCTGTTCCAGTCCATGTTTCAGTGTCAATACAAAGCTTTTGATCAAGCAGAGAACCTTTAATTTTCTTTAAGGCGACCAAATATGCCACCCAAATTCTAGCCACCCCATGTTTGGGTGAGTTGTCTGTATGTATAAAAAATTGTTTGCTACACAATTTTAATGCAACTTCTGAAAAGCCACTTAATAAAATTGTTTTCATTTGTAAAATAAAGGGACTAGAAGTGGATCATTTCTAAGATGGTTTCACATTCTGGAACCTTTTACACTTAGGCCATTTAAATACAGTGTGTGATTCAAAAATTTATCCTGACTGTATTATCTTGATCCGGGGTGATGTTGTCACTTAGTATTATGCACTCAATGTAAATGATGGTGTTTCAAGTAGTGATCTGATTGTAGCTACAGTTACCTGACACTTGCCCTCAGCAACTTGTGTGTTATTTATCTTCATGGATTTGCCCCTTTTTTCATCTTATTGTACACTGTGGTACCAAAAAGTATACATCGGACTTAGAATGCTTTTGGAATCAGGGAATACTTAGTAATGATTTTTAAAATGCGAGCATCTCTTATATCACAACATATCTGGTCTCCATTCAAATCTGTATCTGGCTGTGTAGAATTATTTTTCAGTTTCTAAAATATTCTGTAAATTCTAAGTCTCCAAAATAATCTGAAAAGTAGCAGAATCACCACAAAGCTGGACCAAAAATGGGGTGATATCCATTTAGGATTTCTTTTTGCAACAAACTAATTATACTTTAAAAAATAACTCATCATATATTCAGGTGCTTGTTAAAATGTTGATATTATATATTAAGAATAATTTGGAGAAAAAAAGTAAAAAATGGAGACACCCTGGATGTTTGAGAGTCCCTTGACAGAATTATGTCAACTAAGTTCATGCATCAGTGTTGGGAAATCTCTGGGGCCTGACTCAAACAGACTTCTCTTTTTGGGCAGACATCTGGCAACTCCAGCTTTTGGCTTGAAGCAGGTGCCAGGGGAGTTTCAGCTACAGTTCCACAGGATTCCTTCACAGGCTCTTTATGGTCTTTTTTCCTTGCTGGCACTAAACAGGTGACATACATTCCACACTGATAATTAGTGTCATCTGGCTGGGGGTCCCTGCTTCTCTTTTCAGTTTCTGATATCCTTTGCAAAGCTGCCTTGTCCCCATTTTATATTTGTCATGTTGAACCATCTCAAATAGCTCCAGTAAAAAAATGTTTTGCTTTTCTCCTCCTTCTAATGCTTCCACTTCCACTTAAATGCAACATTTTTTCTTTGTTCTTTTTAAGTTATGCATTATAATTTCTTAGACTATTTCCTCTTAAATCCAGCATTTTTTCTTTTTAAGTTATGTATTAGGATTTCTTTGATGATATCTGGTCAACCATTCTAGTCTCACTGATATTTGCTGAATTCACCATCTACATGTGGTTTCAAATAGCTTCTAGTACTTACATATACATCTTTATTTCATATAAAGGCCTTTAGATCAGTGATATGGACTGGTCATTTAAAGTAGTCAAAATGCAAATGTCATAAAACTCACCACACAGATCACACTTTGGTTTAATTACTTTTTTGAAAATAGCTTTTTCCTTAGCAATACTGCTTGTCCATGAGGTCAGAACAGTTTTATTTTGGTTTGGCTTGGTTTATCTCCCTACCCCTCAGTGTCTAGAAAAGTGCCTATACATAATAAGAACATTGAATTCGTGTTGTTACTGCATGTTGGTGATGCTGATATTCAAATAACATCAAACAAGGATGAACATCTATTGAGACTTCTATGTATAATTCAAATATGAATGCTGATGCCTTATTAAAGAAAAATTTTATGCATAGCTGAGCTGGAAGAAAATTATGGGAATTTATAAAGAGGTTTCTCCTCAATTCTTTGTCCATCCTTTAAAGCAGAATCTGAGTTATAATGAGCCACATGCCAGATGTGGACACAAGATAAAGCCTGAGGCTAAAACAAGACTGGAGGTTAAACAGAGGTTTCCACATAAAGTCAGGTACTCATCTTTACTGGTCGATGTGTCACTCTCACCAAAAAGAAAAACAAACAACAACGAAGTCCAAGCCCACGGAATTAGAAAGTGATGATACACACTTTGGCTCTGCGTAGAGCAGAATAAGGAAAACAACTTCTTTGAGAATTCATAATCCAAATTTTGTACTTACTTGTGTTGGAAGTCAGAATTCACACTGCTTGTGTGACTCTCAAAAAAAAAAAAAAGAAGAAAGAAAAATCCTCTTTGGAGATCATAAATTTTAAACCCAAGCTTCAAACAAGTCTCTCAGGTTATGGTTCAAAAGTACATTATCTCACCATTAAATCCATAATTCACAAGAAACAAATTATTAAGAGTGAGAGTCATGGAAACAATAAAGCACATAATTGATTTGCCAGAACTGAGATTATTAGAGATAAAAATTACAGGATAAAAGTATGCTTCCTACATTTAAATGAATAAAGGAAGAAATTAAAAGTATAGCTAAGAAACAGGCAATCATATTTAAAAATGAATGAGATAAAATTTCTAAAAATGAAAAATGGAATGGCTACACAGTAGATTTGACACAGCTAAAGGTAAATAATAAACTGGAAGACCTATCTGAAGTATCCAGTAGTAGGAAAAGAGAAAACAAAGAAATTGCATGAAAGAATTGTTAAGAGACATTATGGGCCTAGCTAGAAAATTCAACACACATCTAACCAAATTATTTAAGGGACAATTAGAAAGAATGAGTGAGAGGCATCTCTCTTTAAAAAGAGCTGAAAATAATCCAGAAATGATGAAAGATACCATCCTATGGTTTCAGGAGGCCTAACAAGTCATAAATAAAAATGATTAAAGAAATTAAGAAAAAATGTATATCTATTTTCATCAAAATGCAGAATATTAAATACAAAGAGATTTTTTCTCAAAAATGTTGATTTTTAGCTTGTTAGAAACATTTGTCTTATAACACTTGTTAAACACAACAAAAAGGTTTTTTTAAAAAATGATGGGAAGAAAAGTAAGAAAGGCATCATTAAGTAATACCTAAGAGCAAGAGCTCTGGAGCCAAACAGCCCATGTTCAAATACTGGCTCAGACCCCCACTAACTAGATGACATTAGGCAAAAGGGTGAATGAACTCTCTGTGCTTTAAATAATTAATTTGTAAAGTAGGGGTGATAATTATAGTTCTCACCTCATACTCATAGGGTTGTTATGTGAATTAAATAAATTGATACTTGTTAATGCTTAGAACAAAGTCTAGCATGTGGTAAATGCCAGATAAATATTGTTTAATAAGTACAATTTAAATATACAACAGAACAACAATCTGACAGCTGATTTCTCAACAGCAGCAAAGGAATACAACAGAGTAATATATTCAAAGTTATGAAAGAAAGTAACTATTCATCTAGATTTGTGCACCCAGAAAAAATGTCACATCAAGGTATTTTTAACAAAATAGTCAACTCTGACGGTCCAACAGACACTTTGCTAAATTCCTCCTAAAGGATATATTTAAGGAAGAATAAAAGTGATCCCAGAGGAAAGATTTAAGATGCAGAAAACAATGCTGAACAAAGAAAATGGTACACAAGAGGCTAAATCTAAACAAATGTTGACTCTTAAGAATATGAAAATAGCCCTGACCAGCCTGGCTCAGTTGGTTGAGCACCGTCCCGCAAAGTGAAAGGGAGGTGAGAGTGCTGGGAAGGAAGAAAATGAGTTAGTGAATAGCTAGTCTTTGCTTTACTCTTCTGGCACCAGCTATCTGTTGTGTCCTTCCTTCTATCACTCATTCCCCTGGAAGGAGATAACCCGAAGTCCCATTCATGTACTGCATCCATTACAAAGATCAGGATCTCTGGGTACTTCACTGCGTATTACAGTTTATCAGGTCTAAACATTGGCTCCTGAGACCCACACACTGAAGACAGATTTATTGCCCCTACCCTTCCAATCTATCTCCCAACACACAAACACACATACTCTATGCAATGGTGGAGCAGGGACAAGAATATTATCATTTAAATTTCTACTTGGAAAGGGAAATTTATAGCAATGATAAAAGCCCAAGGGGTAAGCATTGTCGAAGCCTTCTACTCTGGGTAAATAGAGTTCCTTAATTAGACCTGGTTCTGCTCTATGGCAAGAGCACTTTTGTTCATTGTTCTTTGTGTACTCCTGTTCGGCTTTCTAGGAGGTTTGTCTCTGCCCATTATCTTCCATGGCCACGACTGAAGTGGATTTAGGGAAGTATGATTTCTAGGGCTGTAAAGCTTTTATAGCCTACTCCATTCTGGCCCAAATTTGGGACACCTGAGGTTGTTTTGTGGCCCAAACATTAAAGTCCCTTTCAGTTGAGGGCTGTTATTTATTTGTCAATACAATTCCCTTGAAAATTTAGTAGGCTCTGGGTTAATTTGCTTTTCTTAGTTTCATGCATCAGTAAACATGCCCACATCCTTTCTTGGACATAATACTCAAGCCTGATGTCTTTACTTCCTCACCGCCAAGCCTCTCAGTGGAAAGGCACCAACCTTGAAACAATTAGTTTTAGGGGGAAGGCCACACTTTAATCTGATCATCACCACAGGGCTGAGCCTTAATGAGGCTTTATTGTTCAAGAGCTTTTCACTCTTATTTCATTTTTTTAAAGATTTTATTTATTTATTTTTAGAGAGAGGGGAATAGAGGGAGAAAGAGAGGGAGAGAAACATAGATATGAGAGAGAAACATTGGTAGCCTCCCATATGTGCCCCAACCAGGGACCTGCAACCCAAGGGTGTTCCCTGATGGGAATCAACCCAGCACTCTTTCACTTTGTGGGATGACACCAACCATCTGAGCCACATCAGTCAGGGCTCAGTCTTATTTCCTATGTTTAGAGTTGGTAGCAGTGAACCTTGCAAATATTTTCATGCCTCAAATCTCTATTCCCTTTTACTACTACTTCTAAACAGCCAATTCTTGCCTGAGACTATTTCTTTCTCTGAAAATATTGCTACATGCATCCAGTAAAAATCAACACAAACTTCTAATATTTTCCCAGACTTGTTGCCTAGAGCCAAAGGTTCAAAGGCAATTGAGTATAATAGAAGATGTAACAGAAGTATCAATAGTGATTAATTACTATCTAGTAATAGAAGATATCAGTGATTAAGATGCTTTGTCACTGTACAGTAAAGGGCCTCCATCTTCCTAGAACCCAACACATATCATTGTTATTTGGCCTATCAGCCAATTCCATATGTTCCTACCGTGATCTGGACCCATTGCTGTTCTAATATCATTGTTCACTATTCTTGCCCTAACTCTTCATACTCTAACTTCACCATGTACCTTCACTTTTCAATAGTCCATACACCTTTTTGGTTTGGAACCTTTGAATTTGCTATCATGTCTCTGGGTATAGAATACTCTTCTCCCAGATATTTGGTCCCTCTTACAGATCTCTACTCAAAAGCCAACTTTTTCTTTTTTTTTTTGCTGAGGCGTTCCATAGCCAGTCTACTACCAATCCATTAAATTATCCTTTTGTTCTAATTTTATTCATAATTTTGAACATTGTAACACCTTTAAACTCACTACTGTGTAATTTTGGTATGATGCCACTGATTTTGGAAAGCTTCTCTGTTTCTGGCACAAAAATGTGTCCAGATTCACATTATGCTTTCTTTATAACAGACTTGAAATAAATGTTTCTCCAAAGAGCCTGGTGTTTTAGAGGATAAAAATAAAGATTCAAATCCAGGTGCTAGAGGTACTCATTGCTACTAAGATGACATTGCTTTTAGGTTATCAGTAGATGTGCAGGAGAAAGGCATTTTCCTCTACTCTTCTAGATTCTTTCAGATAGTCTAATAATTAAATTAACATGAGACAAATTAACAAGAGAAAATAACCAAATTAATTACATAAGTATATGAGGTCTGCCTGGAAAAAGTCCAGCCATTGTTAATATAGCAAGAACGGATTGCACGACATTGATGTAACCTGTCAGCCAAGGAGAGAGGACTGGAACGTGCATGTGTGAACAATGACGACTTCACTGTACTAGTCAGCGGGAGTGGAAGACGCCATTGAGAGAGCATGTGCACTGTGTGTCCATCGCATTAAAAATGACTGAATGAGTAGAACAATGAATCTGCATCAAATTTTATGTTAAGCTTGAGCATTCCTCTGCAGACACTATTTGGATGATTCAGAAGGCTTTTAGAGATGATGCAATGAGTCCAGCGCAGATAAAAGTGTGGCACAAACAATTCAAAGATGGTTGATAATCTGCTGAAAGTGATCCACGTTCTGGAAGGCCTGAAGAATGTTGAACATATGTATGGGCTGCAATCAACAAAGGTTGGCGACTGACAGTGTGAGAACTAGAAGCTGATCTGGGGACTCCAAAAACTATTATGTTTGAGATTTTGATGCAGGATCTTGGCATGAAACACGTCATGACACAATTTGTTGTGTAGCTTCTGCTACCAGAGCAGAAGGAACGTCATGCTGCAGTTGCTAATGATTTGATTCAAACTGCTACTAATGAACTTGATTTCCTCAAGAAGGTCATAACTGGAGATGAATCCATGGGTCTATGGCAGGGGTGTCAAACTCATTTTCATCGGGGGCCACATCAGCCTTGCAGTTGCCTTCAAAGGGCCGAATGTAGAGCTTCTTGCCCCTAGTTAAGGAGTAGTTACGTTTATACAGTCCTAAAATTACATTCATCCCTTTGAAGGTAACCACAAAGCTGATGTGGCCCCCAGTGAAAATGAGTTTGAAACCCCTGGTCTATGGCTATGATCCAGAAACAAAGACCCAGTCGCCCCAGTGGAAGTTGCCTGGTTCTCCACGTCCAAAAAAGGCACAGCAAAGCCGCAGCAAGATTGAGACCATGTTAACTGTGTTTTTTGATTAGGAAGCTGTTGTCCATCACAAGTATGCCCCTCCAGGCGAAACAATGAATAAGGAGTACCATCTCCATGTTCTTCGCCAGTTGAGAAACGCAGTACAATGAAAATGCAACTATGGGCAACTTGTGATTGGCAGCTTCATCACGGCTCATGCAGAGTGTCTGGTGAAACATCAAATCACCCAGGTGACTCAGCCCCCCTACAGTCCAGACTTGGTGCCCTGTGACTTCAGCCTTTACCCAAAACTGAAATCACCTTTGAAAAGGAAGAGATTTCAGACCATCAGTGAGATTCAGGAAAATACTACAGGGCAGCTGATGGCAATTCCAACAAAGGATTGGCGGAGTATTGTAAACAGTGGAAGAGATGCTGAGAGAACTGTATGAGGCCCCAAGGTGCCTACTGTGAAGGGGACTGAGGCTTCATTATCCTGTGTACAATGTTTCTTGTGTCTTGTATCTTTTTCAGTAAATGTCTCTATTTTTCATGGTGCATGGTTGGATACTTTCTGAACAGCATGGGAACCCCACATACATGAGAGGTTCAGAGACAGAGAAGGATAATGAGGTCTCTATGGCATCTCAATATGAGGCAAGGAGTGAGATAAGGTGCCCTGGGGCTTTAAAGGGGAGGAGGGCAAATTGTTGGAATAACAAGGAGAGAAAATATTCAGTAACTAGAAATTTCCCCTGCCATATAGATAAGTCATAAAAAGTTATTCCTGGTAATAACTTATTATGGTCAGGGCTCAGAATTTAGATTCTTCTGAGGAGTTAGGGAGGAACAGAAATTTCTCCTGAGCCCATGGGGTCTTGACTGCTTTTAGCTCAAAATAATTTGCATTCCACAGAGGTGCATCTTGGGGACACTTCTTATGAATTCCTTTATAGACAATTAATTTCAATTTCAAGTAAGTGTTTTGTAACTAGCTTTAGATTTTTAGAATAAGAGTGCATTTCCATGATTCAAAAGGTAAAATCATATAGAAACATATACACAGTGCTTTCCTTCCATTCCTTCTCCTTCTACACTATTCCCCTGTCTTCTATTGGTACCCATATTGTTTAGTTTCTTTACACATACTTACTTGATAACCCTATCATGATAGGTAAGCAATTCTATTAGCTTCTTGTTCATCATTTTATTTCATTTTGCAAACACACATTTGTACAGTTTCCTTTTTTCTTACCCAAAATGTAACATAAGATAGATGCTCCTCTGCACTTGCAAGCAATCTCTCTGAAAGAGTGCATAGAAATCTCCCTTTTAAGAAACTCTACTATTGCACTGAGTGCCTGTGTCACAGTCCATTCAACTAAATATTTATTGCTAGACAGCTGGGTTGTTTCCAATCATTTGCTCTTACTAATGATGTTGCAATGAATATTCTTGTGCATATGTGATTTTATACTTATGTGGGTATATCAGTAGGATAGATTTTTGGAAATAGTATTTGGGGTCAAAGATATATCTGAAATTTTGTCAGAGATAGCTAAATTATCCTGTATAGAAGTAGGACATTTTGTTTCCCACCAGTATGAACTTTTGGATTTTTGCCAAGTTGATAAGTGAGAAATGACACCTTTGTGTATAGTTTTACTTTACATTTCTCTTAATATGAGTGAAATCAAACATTATTTCATATGTTTAAGGGACATTTTTTTCCCTGTGAGCTCTTTTGTATCTTTTCCTCAGAGTTCTATTAGGATTTTTGTTCTTTTCTCCATTTCTAGTGACTCTCTACATACTATAGGAAGATTTACCTTTGTCTATAATAATTGTAAGTTTTTTCTCAGTTAATTATTTGTCTTACAGTTTTTTATGGTGTTTCTCCTCACACATGACATGTTTAAGTCTTTACTTTTATGTATTCTCATTTGTCAGTCTTTTCTCACATGACTTTTGGATTTTATATTATATTTAGGAAGGCCTCCTTCCCTAGTTTAAGATAATAAGAAAATCCACCCGTGTTTTCACATAATATTTTATATTGTTTTCTTTTATAGTTTTATACTTATAAAGTTATATTTTATAATTTTATATCTTTATTCTTTTTGGAGTTTTTCCTGGAGTATGTAGCGAGGTATCAGTCCAAATTTATCTTTCTCCAAATGGCTATCCACTTATTCTAATATCAGTTCTTAAAAAGTGAATCAGCAGTTTTGATATGAAAAGCCTGATTTATCATATTCTTATTTCCCATATGTAGTTCAGTCTATTTCTAAAAATACTATTCTATTCCATTGGTCTACTCGGTTATTTGTGTAAAATAAAATATCATTTTAATTATTGATATTTTATAGTATATCTTAGTATCTGGTTGGGTTAGTCCCCTGTTGTTCTTTTTTAGAGTTTTCCTGGATACTATTACTTATTTATTTTTCTATATAAACTTTAGGATACAAATTTCAATTTTCAAAAAAATTCTTTCAGCACTTTTATTGAGAGCCTGAGTTTCTTTTTATTGTAAGATACTTGAACTAAGATGGTCAGACTGCATATTTACATCTCAGTTCTTGAAGTTCCTAACTGCTTAAAAACAGAGGCTTTTCTGATTCAAATCCAAAAATAATAATAGTATAAAACTTCTTTATTTAAGGCACTGTATATTTCTGGTACCTATGATTCCAGGTTTTTCAATTTATAGAGTTAACAGCTTTCTGAAAGGTTTGTCTGTGGTGGTCACTTGTAGGCAAATTCACTTTGCAAGGTCATTTTGTCAGGCTTTTCCCCCAACACTCTATGCAGTTCCAAGTTTTAAGCGTTTTAAAATAAAACCATTTTCTCCTAAAATGATTAAAAGAGCTCTAGGGAAGAACCACTGGTTTGGAGGTCTGTATACAATTGTGTAATTTCTGGCTCAAATAATTTCTAGATTGCCTGGAATTTTAACAATAATCATGAGGTTTTACACATTGAACAGACTGAGCTCTTCAGCTGAGGAGTCTTCAGTGACTGACTTGAATATTCCTGAGAGACATACAACTGTGAATATCGATGGAACAATATATTTGACTCCCTACAAATATTTAAATTTAAACATTTAAATGCAATTTAAATTGCATTTTCTTAGAGAAGTTACTTTAAAATATATAAAAATTTTACTAAGGTGAAAAAATAGTGCCATATAAAAAGAAAAAAAGTCCAGTGATACATGTGGTAAAGCACTCATAATAACTATACTTCATCCACACTGCACATACATATTTTTTGTGATTACTAGCTATACTATTAAATAGGGTACCTTAATAGACATTATGTGCAATGTGGGTGAATTTGAGTTTATTATAACAATTCTAACACACATTTCCTGACATCTGTGGTATTTCTATGCATTATTGTGAATGTTGGTCTCCCTTTGGTATTTTTTAAAGGAGAGAAAAATGCAGAAATTTGAAAAAGTGACCAATATCTAATTATGTTTATGTGTCAGAAATTTATGGAACTTTCAGTACGTATTTATGCGTGATCTCAGATTTCACACCATTATTTGCAATTTGTTTATTTAGCACAATTGTCGAGAGGCAGGCACCTGGGATATAAAGATGAAGATAATTCCCATTATCAATGAACTAAAAACCAAAGCACTGGGGGGACTCAGACATATAAAAAATAATTACAAGACAGTGATGAGAACTTTCCAAGCACTGTCTTTGAATATTTGTAACAACCCAATGACAAATCTTATAACCTCTAGATGAGGACTCTGATGCATGGGAAAGTCAGATATAATTCAGAGGTGTGTTAAAAGCTTTAGGAGAATGCACAGCAGTGGGAAGTTTCGACAAGTGGGGTGTGGTGGTCAGATGAATCTTTGTGAGAAAAATTATGGTGAGCAATATGATAGGCTCTATGCTAGGTAATGTTGTAGATAGAAGGCAATCAATAAATAGGCAGAGTGCAGGTTAGATATCACATGTTGGTGGACTGGTTATGGTTGAATCAAGAGATGTAAGATATATCTTTGTTTCTTGCTTAGATAATTGGTAGGATGAAATGATTAGTGGAGATTATAGAAGATGAGATGCATATGGGGAGAAGATAGTTTGCTTACTTAAATTATAATTTTAGATTTTTCTAATTTATGATTTATAATTCTTGTATAAACATCTTTTTTGTCTAACATTCTTTTACTATGTATATGTAAATCTGTTTTATGTACAATATTTGGCTCTAGCAAATAATGATACCAAGGCATTCTATTGGTACTCTTCCCCAAAATAGATTCAGGTAAAATAGATCTCTGTGCACTTCATGGAGGAGTTAAACTTGAGACTTCGTTACTGATTTTAGTTTTGAAGCCATACACACAATTCAAAACATACATAAACTGGGTTAAGGCAGTAAAAGTGGGCTAAAAATAACCCCAGAATTCAGAACAACTAGACTGTGTATTTTACCTTCATTGGAGCCACAACATGAACAGCAAATGTGCACAACGCGCACACGTCTAGTGTGAGGAACTTCTGACGTCCAGGCGAGGGCGGGGCGCGTGGGCACGCCGCTGACACGTCCTGCTGGAGTCTGCGCCAAGGGCTCATTTCTTCGCCGCCGCTCTTTCCCTGGGTTCTTGTTTGAGTTTGTAGTCAGCCAGGGAAGCCTTGAGCGCATCTCCAGTCTGCATGGATCAGTGCAGTTTCACGGGGGAAGGGAAGGCACAGTGCCTTGGCGCTGTGTTTTTGATGGTCAAGGCTTCCTCCACAGTCTTCCCTTTCACTCTGTCGGAGGTCAACAAACCAGCTGGCGCAACTGCAGAACTACAGACAAATATTTTAAACCTGGCATCCACCATCTTCCCCTTTTCATCCACTTGAATCTGCAATCTCATTACATCACCGCATGTTAGAGTCACCACCAATCCAGTTACAACATTTTAAAAAAAGATTTTATGTATTAGTTTTTAGAGAGAGGGGAAGGAAGGGAGAAACATCATGGGCTGCCTCTTGCACCGCCCCAACCGGGTCCTGGCGGCAGCCCAGACAGGTCCCCTGACAGGCGTGCACTTTGCCGGACAGACCTTCCACTTTGCCGGAGGACGCCCAACCCACTAAGCCACACCGGTCAAGGCTAGTTCCAACAGTTTAAACTGTCTTGTCAAGAGACCCTATGTTTCTGGGATTTTCATAATGATCAACAATTTTCTTGTGATAGAGGCGGGCCCAGAGCTGACAGCTCCCGGCAGGCGGCCGCGGGCTCAGGAGCAGCGAGGCCTTTGCCGGCCCGCCTCAAGTAGCGCGCTCCACCTGCCGCCATGTTGAAGGCTTGCGCCTGCGCAGACCAAGCCTAAGATCAAGGGGCGCCCGTGAGTCGGTTTCCCTATTTTCTTTTTTCGTGGTGTATTTATTTGTAAGAGAACACAAATATGATGTTTTAAAATACTTTTATTTCTTGTAACCGAGGTATAAGATAAATCCGCAAGTAGTACCAAAAATAAAGGTAAGGATAAAGTAATTGTAACAGGCAGAGTGGGAGAAGCTTTCGAAGTGGCTCCTCTGCCTCTGTGGCATGAACAGTGTAAGGACACACATTATTATTATTTAACTTTTCTGATCCAGAGTCCTTATTTTGCCCTTCTCCGCCCCCAATCCCTATCTAGCAGCCTGAGTGCTAGAAGTCCTACCTCCTTCCCTGCTACTTGTGTCCACCACAGGCCTGTTTACCCGGGAAGCCGCTTGGGTGGGCGGGCAGTGGTCCGTGATGGAAGTCTTAGCTCTAGCAGTGCTCCACCCGCGTCTGGGAGGTAGATCCTGCAGTGACTCTCAACTAGTTTGGAGGTTAAAACTGTAAAGCCTGATGCAGACTTGCTGATACCTTAGGACATCAATTTCAAATTTAATTCCCGCTGGCATTGCCTTGATGTCACCATGACTAAATTTTTTTTTTTTTTTTAGCCTCACCGGATGACATGCTTATTGAGAGAGGGAGGGAGGGAAAAAGAGGGTGGGAAACATCATGTGAGAAACTCCAATTGGTTGCCCCCTTGTACATGCCGGACCAGGGACCAACTGGCAACCTGGGCATGTGCCCTGACCGGAATCAAACCCTCAACCTTTTAGTTTAAGGGAGGATGCTCCAACCAACTGAGCCACACCTGCCAGGGCATGACTACATTGTTTTAATTAGAAATACCAGAATGATTCCATGACACAGAGTATATGCAGATTTTAGTGGACATGTAAAAGGTTAGGTACCTGACATGCAGGTTGGCAAATACTTCCTGGAACTCTCCAACCCTATTTCTTATTGCTGTGTATACAGATAGACTAATATTTACGGTATTCCTTTTAGTAAGGTGTAAGCATGTACAGGTTCTTACCAATGGAGACCATGGTAATGACCATGAGGCCCCAGGGCATGGTGGATACTCAAGATGGAGACTTTGTTCCTGAATCTTGTGAAGAGTGACCTGCACACAAGGAATATTAATCTTGGCCTTACATTAGAAGGGTGCTTATCGTAGGTGAGGGTTGCAGAAAGTTTCTCTAGATTAACTAATATTTAAATTAAGACCTAGGTTGTAAAACGGTTGAACTGAGCGGTCTAAGTGAATTTTCAATAAAGTTTGTATTTATCTACCCCAAATCAAAATTTCATAAGGGGTATTTTTAACTCACTTTAAGAAGGGATATGCTTTGAAATCAGTGAAGTTAAACAAAAATAAAAAAGCCCTTCATGAAATTTTTGGATGGTTTATCAGCATGAGCCAATGAGGGAGTAGTCATTGAATGGAAAGGGGATATTTTAAAAAATGTATATGTTAGTGATATTCACTTGACATTCATTAGTCTGTTCTATTCATTTGTTCAACATTTTAAAGTAAATATCAGGTGCTGTGTTAGATCTTGGGAAATAAATTATGAATAAGACAGAATCTCTGCCTTTATGAAACCTACAATCTGTTGAAAAAGATTACACAAATAATTACACAAATGGAAATATAAGGACAAATTAGGATTAGTATAAAGGAAAAAATTGGAAGTTATGAGGTACTAATACAAGAGTTTGTGACGTAGTCTGGTAGGTGTTAAGAAGTGCTTCCCTGAAGGAAAGTGATATTTGAATTGAGAGCTGACAAACTAGCAAGAGTTAATTTGATGAGAAGAGGCAGAGGTGAACAGCATTCCCCACACTGTTGAGGAGGTCTGAGCTGGGAGAAAGAAAGAGAGAGTCAGCAGGCCAGAGTAGTTACAGTAGTGTAATGAAGGAGAGGGTGAGGCACAGGGGTCAAGGCCAGGATGGGATGGTGTGAGGCTGTGTGAAGAATTTCGCTCTATTATGGGATTAGTAGGCTATCACTGACACCTGGATAACATTTTTGTGGTTGTTTTGTTTTAGAAAGTTCATTCTGGTTAAAGTGTGAGCAAAAATTGGAAGGAATTAGAGTGGTTGGTGAGGAGACTAGGGAAGTCCTTCAGGAAAGCAAGAATGGTAGCTAAGCAGCGTAGGCTGTGGAGATGGAGAAAAGTAGATGGAGAAAGACGATATTTTAAAAGACTGAATTAACAAAGCCACCAGTAGTGGCATGGAAATAATATTTTAGAGATTTCATTTAAAAAATTCTGATTTATTGCCTAAAGTCTGTGAAATAACACTAAAAATATGCTCTATGATCTTGGCATTCCATCCAATCAATTTGTTCACTTTCCTCTCAGTGTTCATACATTATTTCTATGTATGTGTATTTTAGATATTTTCTAGACTTCTACTTGTCTGTCTTCAATAAAAAAATTATTTCTATGAGTAACATAAAACTACAGTTTCTTAAAATTAATTGAAAACTTTACAGTAGTTTTCTCAGTATAAAGCAGAAATAGTTTAAAGCTCAGGAAGGGGATTCTGGAGTTAGTGTGGAAGGATCTTGGAATAATGTATTCCAGATGAAAACACAGCAAGATTGGAAAGCCCAGGTCCCTGAGGACTCTTCCTTTTCAGTTCTCTTTCTATCCCCCCAACCTCATCTCTCAACTGTGCAATTGGAGAACTCCAGATTTCCATAATTTCTAATGCTTTTCCTGTAATTCCTCAGAATTCCCAAGGGAGAAAGTATCCTACTGTCATTGCCTTGTATTTTCCCTTACCAAAACTGCACATAACACATCTTTTGAACAACCATCTTTTAAGAATTTACTTGCCCAAACCCTGGGTTTATATCCTATGTCTCACATTGTTATTTCTCTTCCCACTTGTAAACCTCCTCTTCTAATTATCTGTATTTAATCAATTTCATTAAATCTTTCTCATTTTGGAAGGCTATTGTTTACTATATGTTGGGGCCTAAAAACTAAATCATTCATGGAAAAAAATTTGAAGGCAAGTAGGAAATGTCTCTTAAAAGACGGTAGAACAACTATGAGGTTGGATGATGTAGGTTCATCTACACGCCAGTACTAGACAAATGAGTGTGAGTCACAAAGTTTCAGCAGGGATATGGAGGCGGACATAGAATCAAGAAAATAGTAGAATTAAAGAGAGAACATGAATTATGACAGTATTCTCCCTAACAGTTTTTGACTTTTAGGGTTTCATCTGATCAAAATTCTACAACATAGAAAGCAGAAGGGGTGTGTGTGTATCTGCTTTACTTTTAGGAAAATGAAAAAATTTAACATTTTTTTATTGACAGAAGAAAATTGAGTGTAAATAGATAGTATGTATACATGTAGGTGAGAATTAAAATTTATCAGTGTTTCAGGCCCAGTCTACTTCTTAATGAATATAAAATTGGAAGGCTGTATTAACAGTGGTAATGGTGTTAGAGGAGCAGATTGAAATAAAAAGAAAAGTATAAAAGTAAATGTAGTACTCCTGCAGCCCTCTCTCCACAGAATGGTGAGGTTCATGTTAGCTTTGCAGAAGTAGGGCAAGCAGTTGCCCTTCGTCTGCCTCTTCGGAAAGATGTGTACTTGGTTATAGCTATGACACTGAAGAAGAGCAAACTGTAAGACACTACAGCTGTCATCTTCCTTGACTATAACAAGATCATAAGCCACTTAACACAAGGTATTTGTTGGTTAGAGAAAAGCATTTCCATAGGTACTATTTTGAATTGTATTCCCCAAATCCCATTTGAATTAGCTGTCATTCAGAAAGCATTTTACCACAAACCATCTTACAATTTAATGTATATATTTACAGTGCCAGTTTTTTTTAAGGGTTTCAGCTTCAGTACCCCAGTGGAACATTTTTTTCTTGGCAAGGCATTCTAATTTGGAAGAAGAGGAATATCTATTTGTTCCTGGCAGGTTGCTTACAAGCAAAGGGAGAAATGACTGGCATAGACAAGGTGGGCAGATGATACTGTTCTAGAGGTCATCCAGATGCCCATGTCCTCCTCCTACCGAATTTCCAGCAGTATTAACCCTATAGCTGATGCTTGTGTGTCAATAGAGGATTCAACTGGCCCAATGAGGAGGTGAGCATCCACAGTAGGGTAGACACCCCAGACGCTAGTAATTTGCAGTGAAAAATAAGAATTTTCTAGGTTTTTTAAATAAAAGATGATTTTTACATATTTACATACAAGTAAATAAACTTTTATTTAAGTAACTCTCAGCCCAGATGCTGTTCAATGAGGAATGTTGTGGGGGTAAGAGTCAGCCAGCAGAGTAGACTCCCTTCCTTCCATTTGTTTGCAGAAACGGAGAGTGCAGGAATATGAAGGAGTAATTAATTTGAGATATATGAGGAGAAGGAACCTATTATCAAGGCAGCAACAATGTGTAGTAGCTATACTTAACATTAATAGTTTTTCATACACACGCACACACATCTTGGTTGGATAAACTTTGAAAAACCCTATACACCAAAGCCTTGCTTAAGCTGGCCTTCCACCCCATGGGCCATGCCTTCACTCTGGTAAGAATGTTTGTGGCTTTCTACATAGATGAGATAACATTTGGGGTAGACTTTGTTCTAAAGCTGTCCTCCAGATGTCTAATTTCCAAACCTGCACTAACTTGTTTTTAAGGTTTAAAATATATTACAATGATTTAATTTAATATTCTTATATTTTGATGAAAAAGTTTATGAAATTATAGTTATATTTCAACCTGGAAAGTGTAAAACAAGTCACAACACAAAAACAAAAATACTGTAACAGTGTCAGGAAGAATAATTTTTAATATATATCAATATTGATAGGTAGATTTCTGATAATTGTCTAAAACTAATAAGGGAATCTTTTGATGAGGATAGTATTCTTTTATTCACAAGAAATTCACTATAGTGTTTATAGATTTAGTTAATTCATCATCTTTTATTAAATCATTCAGAGTCATATTTTCTACTCTACCAAAGAGACTCTTTTAAGATACATTTCATGTCTAATTTACTTTTATACCTCTCACAAATTTAAATATAGTAAATTATCAAATAATATTAGTTGAAGAAATAAATATATTCTAACACTGACATGTTTTCTTTCATGTGTTTGTGTATGGTTAACAGAAACACGCTGTGGCCCTTAAAATATCCTAGAGGAAAGGACAAGCTAGAAAATCCTTAAGAAATTGTCATCAACATTTTTTTTTAAATTTTGCACTCAGGAGGACTTCATAGAGTTTTCTACTTTCTTTTTCAATCAAGAATTTACATTCACTCCAAATTCTTTCCCATTTGACAAATACATTTAATATGATAAATAAGTGTAAGCTTTTACAAAGCAGCCTTTAACTTTATATATTAAAAAAACATATTAAAATCCATGTACATTTGGGTTGGCAATGTATCTTCTTGATCTCTATCCTAAAGAAAACATACCCAGTCAAATGTGTGATTTACTTTCATAATTTTGTCCCAAATCCAGCTGTTCTTCATTAGTCCACTTATTTCCCAGATCCTAGGGTAAATTTTCAGATAGCAGGGTTTTATTTTGTTTTTTTAATTAGGCCTTTCTTCTTTGGGCTTTAAAAATACTGATTTCTAGACATTGTTTCAAAGCTGATGATCTTTCATCAAATTGCTTATCTAAATGTGAATTTTTGAAAAAGTCTGAGGATTTATTTTGCCATCAAATCAATACCAATAATATAGATTTTATTCTTATTTGAGATATCATGTTATAGTGAACAGAGCTGGCCTTATAGATGTGTAGTATAAGAACTAATTACAAGGTGACATGTCAGGGGCCGTCAGGCTCTATGGAGCTTTGTCCAGTCACTTTGTGGACAAAAAGCAGGTGAATTTTCTCTTTATCTTAAACTTCTCCCCCTATCAAAAGGCAAATACTCCTATGAGGGTGGTGCTTGAAATTCTCAGCCATTTTTATTTTGGTGTAATAAAGGAAAACGAGTTTCTATAAGTCTACTGAAAGAAGAGAACACAAACAATGACTAAAAAAGGTAAGGCGTAGCATGGAAAGCTAAAGAGGACCTAATGAGAGATCCTGTGGCCAAGGATAAAAGTCAAACACTGTCTCTTGCATTAGTTGTAGTGATCAAGATCCAACCACCATGTTTATTCCAGTTACCACACTCTACAATAAGTTAACAACTTAAGTAGTAACCTTTCTAGGAGTGACATAGAAGATGCTTGTTATTTAAAATCCTACATTTCAGTGACTACAAGGAGAATAAATGAAAGTCATGGTTGAGTAACTATGCAGAACTCGGGATCAGAGTCCTGGTGTATATAAATTGTGTGGAACATAAAATGCTTCTGAGGAACAACTGTAGAGTAGTGGAAAGGGCTATGATGAATATAATTCTGTTGGGATGAAGCTCAGGTATTGCAGGAACGAATGCCAATATTTTTTCCATGCAGGGATTAATTACATGGTCAACAGCTGGAATTTACAAGGAGGCATATTAAATAAAATAGCAGGCAAGCTTGAACTGCATTCCCACAAAAGCCATAAAATGGGAATACCAAGAGAACTGGCTAATGTAATCTTTCACCTATTTTTTTAGGCACAGCTGTCCATATAAGGTTAGGGAGATGGAAATTTGTGAGTACCAAACTGTGTGCCACATTGTAAAGATTCAATATGAGCAATTTTATGCAGCTATTAAACAAAATCTGTGCCTTAGAATGGGAGTATCTTAAATGCACTTGACTTTGAGTGGAGAATATATATATGTATGTATATGTATGTATATATATACACATATTGCCACTATTTTCCTTTCCATTCCCAAAAGGAATTCTTCCTTTTATGTATTGGTTACATGAGCTCATTTCATACATGCTTCCTCCCAAATCACTGGAGAGCCAATCAGTTCTGGAACTTGGCAAGTTTCTGAAAATGAAGTATGGAATCTTCAACAATGGAGGTCAAAGTACATAATGATTTACAATAACTTTAGCTGTATAACCTAACTTAGCACAATTCAAAAATCTTTCAGGGGCTACCACTACATTTAGAATTAAGTCCAAACCCTTTCCTATTTTCTACAAATCCTTGCATGCTACATCCCTGCCTCTCTGTCCAACCTCATTTCCTAACCCCCTCTCCTCTCTCACTACATGGAGACACGCTGGCCTCCTGCCAGTTCTTCAAAAGGCTCCTTCCAGCCTGGCGGAATGTGGTCGCCTCTCCCTGGAATGCTGTCCCCCCTGCCCTTGGTATGTGTCTCTTTTTCATCCTTTGGGTCTCAGCTTACTTCCCTCTTTAAAGAGGTCTTCTCTGACCACTCTTTCCAAATTAGGTCTCGTAATTTGATCAGAGTTCCATATTGATTACCTTCATAGAATATATCACAAATTATAATTACTTGTTTACTTCTAGAATATCTCCCATTCAACTACCATGGACTACAACTACTATGAAGGTTGAAAGTAGGCACATGTCATCAGTACCTAAAAGAGGGTTCAGACATTCTACAGTGCTTTTTAAAACTGGGTCATAAAATCTGGGTTGTGAGATATCGTGAGCATTAAAAAATTCAACAGAAATGAAAATAATCAGAGTGCATTGCACAGGGTGAGATAAGTATGTTTTAATCAAAATATTGTTTCCAAAGTTGGAGTATATATGTGTGTATGTTGGATCATGATGTAAAGTGTGGTCCTCAGGGGAGAAAAAAGTAAAAGTCACAGGGGGGAAAATGTTCAATAAATATTTATTGAATTAATAACTTTTTTCCAAATGGAAATGCCTGTCTATAAGTCTTCCCATACTTAAGACTGTTCAGACTAGGAAGATGCTGATGTTTCTTTTCAAAGGTGCTAGAAAGTTTCCTTTCCTCGAGAAAGGAAAACTTGTGCTGGTTGCCAGCTGAAATTGGTTAAAGCTTCATTGCTTTGCATTACCATGTTGTTTCCATTTTCAGTGTAGAAGTTCCTGTGACATGTAACACTTAAAGACTTACTGGTTATCTGCATGTTAATATTCTTTAAGATTCTTTCCCAAAAGAAGGTTTTGAAGGAGAAAGAAGATTGAGAGGAGAAAATGAAGCCTTTGGGGAAAATAGTAGCATTTGGATGGGGAATGTATTGTCAGCAGGGTTGAAGAATCTAGAAAGTACAAGTTGAATTAGCTTACTCCAAATATTTGTCTACTTCACAATTTGCAAAAGCAGGGTGCTCATGCCTTCTGTGGTCAACCAGAGAAAAGTGTAGTGGTGGAGGGGAAACCGAAGTGTGTGTTTTAGTTAGTTATATGAAGTGATCTGCAAGGGTCCTATTGAGCTGTATCTGGTTAGGGCACTAGCTTGTAGCTCCCTTGTAAAAAATGCATTCTACATATTATAGTGATATTAAAACATATTTGAAAATTTTAGTTGAGCATCCACTTTTGATACAAAGGAGAACAGAGAATAATTTGCTCTATTCGGCAGTGTTACTTGCTTCTGGGACTTAAGAATTCTTTCTACCAAGCATGGTTAAATTTAAAATATTTTCAAAATTCCTTAGAGGTCAGGAAAAAACAAAGTAACACACAAATAATTAAAATAAAAGCATTATTGTCAAATTGGGAATTCAATATAATTCCATTTTCCTTTGGAGTTCGGCTTGCTGGGAGAGAAGTCTTTATTCACATTCCACCCAAGCGACCATCATCCACACCCACTTTCCTTTAAAAGAAAAACATTTACTTTTGTGACTTGGTCATAATGAAATACAAAGGACCTCTTTGTGTGTGAAAATGAAACTGGGTGTGAGCCTTTTAAGGAAAAATTAAAGAAGGATGTGTATGTAGGGGGTGAAATTCCCTAGTCTTGCTCAGCTGTTCCTGCCTACCTCCTACTTGGAACCAGGCTGCCCTGCGTGGCAGGGCCAGATGTTGTGTATTGGGGAGCAAAACAGTACGTCCAATGGCCTCGCAGATGAGCTGATCAAACAGCACCAGGCTATGACCGTTCACACCACTAAGAGTGCCTGCTACAGAGCAAATCAGCCAGGCAGCATCAAACAGATGTTTTCTACAAGACTGACTTGTATCTTTTTGGAATTTTTGCATCCTATTTAGGTTTCCAAGCAGAACAAGAGGTTGTAGTTAAAATAAAGCAGATGGGGACAACCTTGTTGAGGTAAGTTGTTATGTGAGCTGGGAGAAATCTGAGTGGGATTGGTGCTTTTGTGAATATTGTACTTTAGGAAAACAAAACAAACACCGCAAAAATATGAAAAGAAACAGCACCTTTAAGGCGATCTCTGGAGTTGACTAGGAGATTCTAGGAAGCTTGGCCCCTAGCAATTCCTCCACTCCACCCTCTGCCATACTTCCAATCCTCCGCTCTCTCTGTCATCCTCAGTTACACCAGGCTCTGGATCTTCCTCCTCGCCTCTAAGCCCTTGTGGTCTAGCCTGTCCTAAAACCAACATTCGTTTTCCTCCTCTTTCCTCTAACTCGTGCTATTGTCCTGCCTTCCACTAGAAAATTTCTTAAGCAAGTGATTTTTGCCACCGTGTCCATTTGTTCTAAAGCCACTATGGTCCTACCATGGTATCGATACTGTGCTATGGAAATTCACCAAATGACCCTTTATGCTTAATATTCGCTGGTCTTTTCCCAGCCTTATACAGCTTGTCTTCTCTGAAGCATTTGACACTATCTCACTTTGCTTTTGGAAAATCAATCTTCTCATGCTCTTTTAGTTTTTTCTTTTTCTTTTTTAATACTGTGATCAGTTTTCCACCTCTCTCTTTATCCCCTGTTATTTGTATCTTTTGTCATTTTTTTTCTAACATTTACTCTGTGGTTTCTCTTGTGATGGTCAGATTAATTTTTGATTAGGCTACACTTCTCCCCTCTTGCCCTCGCTTCTTCTATCTTGAAATTCCATTCTTTCTATATCAGCCATAGTAATTCTTTGAAAACCTTTAATCGTATGATGTCACCTCTCCACTCAAAACCCTTCAATAGCTTCCTGTCTCAGGCAGTCAAATCTAAATTCCTTACAGTTATTACAAGCTCCTGTGTGATCTGGGCGAGGCTTTTTTTTTTTTTTTTTTAAGCTGAGGCCCCTGACTCTATCCCTTGCTCATTCTCACCTCACTCTCTCCTTCAAGACCTGCTTCAGGGAATCTGCACTTGGTGCTTCCTCTCTTTGGAATGTTATGCAGGCGGCTTGTTACCTTGGCTAGCATTTAAACAGATCCCTATCACCCCTTATGCCCTTTCTTTACTTTCCCCCAAAGGACTTATAATTATCTAACATATGTTTATTTGTTTATTTATTTTCTTGCCCAACCAGAATATAAATTACATGAGAATAGAGATTATGAATGCTTTGTTGATAGTTATATCCCCGGGACCTATTGCACTGTCTGGCATATAGGAGATGCCTGATAACTATTTGTTGAATGAATGAAATTTCAGATATCTTTAATGTTGCAAATAAATGATCATATATGAGGTCTGTCTGGAAAAAGTGCAGCCATTGTTAATATAACATTCACATGACATCGATTTAACCTAGCAGCCAAGGAGAGTGGACTGGAATGTGCATGTGTAAACAATGGTGACTTTGATGTACTAGTCAGTGGGGGTAGTAAACACCATTGAGTGAACATGTGTGCTCTGTGGCCATCACATTCAAAATGACTGAGTAAGTAGAGCAATAAATCTGCATCATATTTTGCATTAAGCAAAACATTCCTCCATGGAAACTATTCAGATGACTCAGAAGCCCGCAGCTATGGGCAACTGGTGATTGGCAACTTCATGATGACAACGCACCTGCTCATGCATCATGTCTTGTGCAGAGGTTTTTAGCAAAACATCAAATCACCAAGGTGACTCAGCCCTCCCTATAGCCCAGATTTGGCGTCCTGTGACTTCTGGCTTTTCCCCAAACTAAAATCACCTTTGAAAAGGAAGAGATTTCAGACCATCATTGAGATTCAGGAAAATACAATGAGCAGCTGATGGTGATTGGGAGAACTGTGTGAGGCCCCAAGGTGCCTACTTTGAAGGGGACTGAGGCATCATTGTCGTATGTGCAATGTTTCTTGTAGCTTATATCTTCTTCAGTAAATGTCTCTGTTTTTCATAGTGCACAGCTGGATACTTTCTGGACAGACCTTCGTAAGTATGGATCTATGTCCTGCATCATTGCTCTATGTCTATCTTTATGATAATACCATAGCGTCTTGTCATAAATCTGTATAGTACGTCTTGAAATCAGGTGCTGTAAGTCCTTCAACTTTTTCCTTCTTTTTCAAAATTGTTTTGGCTTTTCTCTTTTTTTTTTTTGTCTTTTAATATAAATTTTATATTCAGCTTATTAATTCTTTTAAATTTCTTTTAGGATTTTGATTGAAGTTGCATTGATATAGACATATGTATTAATAGCTTTATAGATCCCATTGCATACCCACTGAAATGGCTAAAATTTAAAAGACTGACAATACAGATTTTGATACCAGCAAAGTGTTGATAAAGATATGGGACAACTGGTGCTCTTAATCTTACGTGTTGCTTGAAGAATGCAAAGTTGTACAGCCACTTTTGAAATCAGTAGAACAGTGTATTATAAAGTTATATATGTACTTACCATATGGCCCAGTAATCTCAATCCTAGGTACTTGCCCAAAAGAAATGAAAATATATTTTACATGCACGCCTGAAAGTGTTTATGAGAGCATTATTCATAAAAGCCCGAAAGTTGGAAACAACTCAGATCTGTATCAGAACGAATAAGCAAATTAAGAGATACTACATATTTTGATAAAGTGAGTAAAAAAAATCAGTAATAAAAAGGAGCAAAATATTAATATACTCAACAGCATGGATGACTCTCAAAAAGAGTGTGCTAAAATAAGTACAACAAAAAGTTGATGTTGCTCTGTCTCAGATCAATAAATAAACATTTAAAAAAGAGAATACTAAGTGAAAGGAAGTAGACACAAGAAACAACATATCATATGACTCGATTTACATAAAATGCCCACAAAAGATAAACCTATGGAGACAGAAAGTGCACTAGTGGTTGTGTGGGACAGAGGATGAGAGTGGGAGAAAAAGAGTAAATAGACATGAAGGATCTCTTACTGGGTGATGAAAATATTCTACAACTGATTCATCGTCATGGTTGTACAACTTGGTAAACTTATTAAAAATTATTGAATTCTACATTTAAATAGTGAATTTTATTATATGTAAAACATGCCACAATAAAGTTGTAAAAATCATTATGCTAAATTAATGATAACAACACAGTATAACTTTATACTACATGATACCACTTATATGAAATTCTAGAAAAAGCTGAACCATATATAGAAGACATATGAGTGGGTTCTTGGGGATGGGGGTCAGGGAATAAGACTGACCGCACAGGGACAAAAGGAAACTATTTAGGGTGAGGGATTTATTTTATATCTTGATTTGGATGACAGTTAAATACCTGTTGTACATTACCAAAACTCACTAAACTGTGGACACAAATCAGTAAATCTTGTTGAATCTAAATTATATCTCAATAAAATCTTAAAATAGCTCATATAATATCCGTATGTAGTTAACTCTGCAATTTTGTTTCAGTTAGTCTTAGTTAACACTTTTCACTACATTTAAAAGTTCTAAGTTCTAAAATCTTTAATGCTTACTGGACATATATATTTGATGTATATGATCCTAATTGTTCAGATAAGATGATAGAGTAAGGGAGTTTTCTGGAGATTCTCTATTACATTTTAAAATTAAACTTTCATGAAATTATCAAAAAAAAGAAAACCTATAAAACTCTCCTAAGCAAATGGCAGGATTAAACAATATTCTAAAATTTAGTACACTTTTCTATATATCTTCCCTCACCTCAAGTGATGGGAAAGTATTACACAAAAGCAATAAAATCTAGTTTGAACTCCAGAGCAGCCCAAATGTTCATCAGCAAGAAACTGGAAAGACAAATTATGATATATGAGGAGTACTACTCAGAAACAAAGAGGAATGAACTACTGATAAATAAATTCAACAACATCAGTTGCTCTCAAAAGATTTTTAAGTGAAAGAAACCAAACATAAAAGTATACATGCAGTATTGTTTCATTGATACCAAGTTCAAGAACATGCAAAAATGCATCGATGGGGATAGAAATCTGAATAAGTGGTTCTTCTGGTAAGGAAGGGATGGACTGGAAAGGGGGAAAAACAAGGGAACTTTTTAGAAGCATGGCAGTCTTCTGTATCTCTGTTGGGGTGGTGTTTACACGAATGTATACATTTGTCAAAACTGAATTTTACTATGTATATTTATACTCCAATTAAACCTTGGCTTTCATGAAAAGCCAATGTTTCTAATGTTCAGAAAATTAAAGGAAACATAAGAAAGGGAGAGAAAAATGATACATCAAATTGTATCAATCTATTCAGAAATTTGTAGAGCATAAGGACAAATTCAAAAATAATATAACCAATCTCTAAAATAAACTGTATATATTAATTTTTAGATAAGAATTATTAGCCATTTGGAGAAGAATATAAAATATATCTATAAAAATACAAAAGAGATTAATTTCTGCTATTGAAAAATCCAAATTAAACATTAGAAACAGAGAATATGGGAGAAATTAAGACAGGTGAAAAGCCTTTAGAGGTAATATATGAAACACAGAACAATTCTTAAAATTAAATAACAAAAAATAAAGCAATCAATATTCAATAATACACTTAAAATGTTCTTGGATATTTAGAAACCCAAGACCTACAAAACAATGATAGTAATGTTTTATAGGGTTTAAAATATATAGAATAAAAATGTCACAATCAGGCAAAGGGAAAATGGAGTTTAGGTGTTTTAAGTTTCTAGTAATACCAGGAAAATTGTAAAACTAAAAAAAATAAATTATTTAGACTGTAGTCTAAATGAAGAACTTCTATAAATAATAAGAAAGACAGAAGAAAAGCAACCCAGTCGACAAATGGGCACAATCACTTTAGCACTTCATCAAACAGTATATCCAAATTGCTAATAAACATGAAAAGATGCTCAACTTTCTTTGACATCAGAGAAATGCAGATTAACTCAGAAAAATAAATTTTAAACAGCAAAATTTAAAAGTTGGGAAGAGTCAGCAATTAGAATTCTCATATATTGCAGGGGGAATTGTAAATTGGTACAACCATGTTGAAAATAGTTATGTAGTGCCTACTAGAGCTGAATATATGCTTACCTGATGACCTAGTAAGTCCATGCTGATGTATGCAGCCATTTTCATAAGATATGTTGTAAGATATGAACATCAGGTACATAATTTGCAGAGCCAAATGCAAAGTGAAAATGGACTTCTTTTTCAAGGAGATATTAATAAAACACATTTGTATCGTTGAATAAAATAGAAAGCCTCCATACAAATCTCTCAGATTAGGAAGAAAAAAATAATTACAGATAGCTCAGGAACTGAATAATATGGAAGATCCCTTTCTCTTTTTCAAATGTATCTGTGTTTCTGTGTGCACACACACATCTTCTATAGCCATACCCATGAAATATTTATAAATGTTATATATTAAAATTTAAAAGATAACCAATATAATCTAAATTAGTAGAAATTATATAGAATACAATCAAATATATTCTGTTTCCTTAAAGGAATAAAATATCAATAAAATACCCAAAATCTTGCCACTTCTAAATATAAAAATTCTACTTTAAAACATTTTAAGTTTTATTAAATTAAGAGCAAAATTTCACAATATCTTTAAAATAACAAGAGAAAGAAACTAAATAGTATATAGTACTCAGAAAAATTTAGAGAGTTAAAAAATTAGTGGTAAAGAAAGATTTGCAAACACATTAATAAAACATTTCAGTTTTGGAAGTTTGACAAAAATTCAAAATAGCCAAAATTAGAAATTAACAAAGAAGATTGAGAAGATGGCAGTGGAGTAAGTGGAAGCTACACTAATCTCCTCCCAGAACCAAACTGGAATTACAACTAAATTAAAATCGTCCTGAATAACCAGCTAAACACTAGCTGGAGATAAGCCTTATAACCAAGGACATACAAAAGTAACCACTTCACCACAATGTGACTGGTAGGAAGTGCAGAGGAGGCATGAGAGCGCTGGCTGGGCTCCCATGGGTGACACCTGAAGATCCGAAGGGGTATTTCAGAGGCTAGGGGAATTCCTCCGAGAAGTGTGGGGTCTAAACCTATAGATGTGTGGGGAATGGGACTCCCCAGCCTATAGCACCAGAACTGGGAAATGAACACAAATAACATATGGCTGTGAAAAACAGCAGGGTTTCTGTCTGCCAGGGAGAAACAGCTAGCAATGCAGGGAGCCTCTTAAAGGGCTAACCCACAAAATTTCATTGCAGCCACTTGCTCTGGGCTCCAGCAGAGGGAAGACAGAGTGGACTAGTGACATGTGAGGGGAGAACTGAAGAAACAACCACCAGGATCACTGTGCTGAGTCTTTCCCCATACTGAAGGAACCATCTTTCCCAGGCAGAGCATTCCCCTCCATGCAGCATCATCCTGAGGGGAAGCAATACCCCACCCACAGAAATCACACTTGCCCCACCTGGTGGAGCTCAAGCCAGATTGCTGAGTGAAGCTGGAGGTTGTTATCTCAGTAATTAAGTCTAAGAACAAAGGTGGATCTTTGGGGGCTTTGAGACTTTAGCTGGGCCCGATGCTGGTGAAAGCCATCCTTAGTGCATAGACTGGTTCTTTGCACACACCCAGGATCAGCAGATGAAGCCTCAAGCTGTGGGTCACTGATAGCTTCAAACAGGTTGCCCAGTGCCAGTCACAGGCATTGTTTGACATAGGGCTGTACCAGAGTCTTTGCAGATCTACCTAATACATAGAAATAAATACAAAGAGGCGGCCAAAATGGGAAGACAAAGAAACAGGTCCCAAAATTAAAGAAGAGAATTCTCCAGAAGAACTACTAAATGAAATGCAAGCAAGCAATTTATCAGATACAGAGTTTAGATTAGTGACTGTAAGGATAAACAACAGCATGAAAAAAGACATAGAAACAATTAAAAAGGACCAGTCAGAAATGAAGAATGCAATATCTGATATAAATAATTCACTGGAAGGAATAAACAAGTCAGAAGAAGCAGTTGGGCTGAATCAGCAATTTGGAAGACAAGGTAGAAAAAACAGCCAAGCAGAGAAGCAGAAAGAAAAAAGTATTTAAAGAAATGAGGAGAGTTTAAGAAACCTTTGGGACAACATGAAACATAACAAACTCCACATCATGAGAATACCAGAAGGAAAGGAGAGTGAGCAAGGGATCAACAACCTATTTTAAGAAATAATGATCAAAAACTTCTCTAGTCTGGTGAAGGAAAAAAAGATACACAAGTCCAGAAAGCACAGAGGGTCCCAAATAAAATGGACCTGAAGAGGCCTTCACAGAGACACATAATAATTAAAATGGCAAAGCTTAAAGACAAGGAGAAAATTCTAAAAGCCGCAATAGAAAAGCAGGTAGTTACGTACAAGAGAGCTCCAATTAGATTGTCATCTGATTTCTTAACAGAAATATATCAGCACAAAAAGGGATTGGCATAAAACATTCAAGGTGGTGAAAAGCACATACCCATATCCAAGGCTAATTTTCCCAGTAAGGCTATCATTTAAAATTGAAGAGAAATAAAGAGCTTCACTGACAAGAAAAAGCTAAAGTAGTTTCTTAACACCAAACCAGTATTGCAACAAATGTTAAGGGGCTGCTTGAAGATGAAGAAAGAGAGGAAGGTGAAGGAGGAGGAGGAGGAGGGGGAGGTGAGGGGGTGACGAGAAGAAAAACAGAGGAAAATAGTTTAAAATAGTTTAAATACATATCTCTAAAAAAATCACCTTAAATGTAAATGTTTTAAATGCTCCAAACAAAAGACATAGGGTAGCTGAATGGATAAAAAAGACCCATATATATGCTGTCAACAAGAGACCCACCTTAGATTGAAAGATACACAAGGACTAAAAGTAAAGGGTTGGAAAAAGATATTTTGTGCAAATGGATAGGAAGAAAAAAGATGGGGTAGTATTACTTATATCCGACAAAATAGACTTTAAAACCAAGGCTATAGAAAGAGACAAAGAAGGACACTACATAATGATAAAGAGAATAGTCCAATAAGTGGATATAATTCTAGTAAAGAGTTATACAACAAATATAGGAACACCTAAATATGTGAAGCAAAACTTGATGGACATACGGGGAGATCAAAAGAAATGCAGTCGTAATCAGGGATTTTATCACTGCATTGACTTCAATGGATAGATCTTCCAGACAGAAAATCAACAAGGATACAGTGGCCTTAAATGGCACACTAGATCAAATGGATTTAATTGATATCTTCAGAGTTTTTTACCCCAAAGCAGCAGAATATATGTACTTTTCAAGTGCACATGGAACATTTTCTAGGACAGACCACAGTTAGGATACAAAGGAAGTCTTAATAAATTTTAGAAGATTGAAATCATACCAAGCATCTTCTCTGACCACAATGCTATGACACTAGAAATCAATCACAAGAAGAACACTGAAAAACATCCAAACTCATGAAAGCTGAATAACATATTATTAAACAATGAGTAGGTAAACAATAAGATCAAGGAAGAAATCAAAAGATACTTGAAGCAAATGAAAATGAGGACACAACAATGCTACATCTGTGCTACAACTGAGAAAGCAAACCTAAGAGGGAAATTCATAGCATTACAGGCCTATCTCAAAAAACAAGAAGAAGCTCAAATAAACAACCTAACATTACACTTAAAGGAACTTGAAAAAGAACAAGAAGCACAGATGAGTAGAAGTGAGGAAATACTAAAGGTTAGGGCAGAAATAAATGAAATAGAATCTGAAAAAAATAGAAAAGATCAATGAATCCAATAACTGGTTCATTAAAAGAAAAACAAATTGACAAACCTTTAACCAGACTCATCAAGAAAGAAACAGGGCCTAAATAAATAAAATTGGAAATGAAAGAGGAGAAATAGCAACCAACACCAAAGAAATAGAAAGGATTGTAAGAAAATATTATGAACAACTACATGCCAACAAATTGAGCAACCCAAATGAAATGGATAAATTCCTAGAAACACACAATCTTCCAAAACTAAATCAGGAAGAATCAGAGAATATGAATAGACAGATTATACTGAGTGAGATTGAAACAATAATCAAAAAACTCCCAACATCGCTGGTGGACAGGGCTGTCCCACATTTGCATGTGGATAAACTGGGAGGAACAATGGGGGAGCAAGACAGACTGCACAACCTGGGGTTCCAGTGTGGGGAAAATAAAGCCTTCAAAACCTCTGACTAAAAAAACTTGTGGGGGTTCCAGTGGTAGAAGAAACTCCCAGCCTCACAGGAGAGTTCATTGGAGAGACCCAAAGGGTACTAGAACATACACAAGCCCACCCACCTGGGAGTCAGCACCAGAAGGGCCCAATTTGCTTATACGTAGCAGAGGAAGTGACTGAAAGCTAGCCGAGAGCCAAGCAGGTGGCATTGTTTCCTCTCGAACCCCTCACCCACATACAATGCCACAACACAGCAATGTGGGTTGCCCTGCCCTGGTGAATACCTAAGGCTCCACTCCTTACTATCTAACAGGTGTGCCAAGGCAAAATGTGGCCCAAATGAAAGAACAGATCAAAGTTCCAGAAAAAATACAACTAAGTGATGAAGAGATAGCCAACCTATCAGATGCAGAGTTCAAAACACTGGTAATCAGGAATGTCACAGAAATGGTTGAGTATGGTCACAAAATAGAAGAAAAAATGAAGGCTATGCAAAGGGAATTAAAGAAACATATGCAGGGAACCAACAGTAAAGGGAAGGAAACTGGGACTCAAATCAACAGTTTGTACCAGAAGGAAGAAATAAACATTCAACTGTAACAGAATGAAGAAACGAGAATTCAAAAAAACAAGAGGCTTAGGAACCTCCAGGACAGCTTTACACATTCCAACATCCAAATCATAAGGGTGCCAGAAGGAGAAGAGAAGGAGCAAGAAATTGAAAACTTATTTGAACAAATAATGAAGGAGAACTTCCCCAATCTGGCAAAGGAAATAGACTTCCAGGAAGTCCAGGAAGCTCAGAGGATCCCAAAGAAGCTGGACCCAAGGAAGCACACACCAAGGCACATCATAATTATATTACCCAAGATTGAAGATGAGAGAACCCTAAAAGCAGCAAGAGAAAAGGAGACCTACAAAAGAGTGCCCATAAGACTCTCAGCTGATTTCTCAAAAGAATCCTTGCAGGCAAGAAGGAGCTAGAAAGAAGTATTCAAAGTCATGAAATGCAAGGACCTATATATCCAAGATTACTCTATCCAGCAAAGCTATCGTTTAGAATGGAAGGGCAGATAAAATGCTTCCCAGATAAGATCAAGTTAAAGGAGTTCACCATCACCAAATCCTTATTAAATGAAATGTTAAAGGGACTTATCTAAGAAAAAGAGGAAGATAAAAAATATGAACAGTAAAATGACAACCAATTCACAAATATCAGCAACAAAATCTAAGAAAACAAGAGCAAAAATAGACTGGAACAGGAACAAAATCACAGAAATGAAGATCACATGGCAGGTTATCAGCAGGGAGGAGAAGTAGAGAGAATCAGGGAAAAGATACAGGGGATAAGAATCATAGATGGCAGGTACAAAATAGACAGGGGGAGGTTAAGAATAGTATAGGAAATGTAGAAGCCAAAGAATTTATATGTACAACCCATGGACATGAACTAAGGAGGAAGGGGGTGGGAATGCTGGTGGTAGGGTGGGTACAGGGCAGAATGGAATAAGGGGGGAAATGGGACAACTGTAATAGCATAATCAATAAAATATATTTAAAAATAAAAAATTTTTGAAAAAAATTTTAAATCTTTCAAAAAATTAAGAAAACTTTGAATTAAAGATTTTCAAAACTTATGGCCATGCATTGTTTATTTAATCAAATATAACTTTTAAAGGAAACTAATTATTCCAAGAGACTCTATGGCCCCTGAGTCTGAGGGTAAAAAGTAAGTATTGGTGTCCTATATGTAAAAATTTAATCTTAGTTTTGGAAAGTAAGTTAACTAAGACCTTGAAAGTTCTCATCACAAGAAAGAAAAATTTTAACTGTATGGTGATGGATGTTCACTACACTTGTCGTGGTGATTGGTGATCATTTTACAATATGTGCAAATATCAGATCATGTTCTACACTTGAAACTAATATGGTATATGTTTATTTTATAAAAAAGCTAAATCAGCTAAAGTAAAGGTTTTTTAAAAGGGATAAAGTATTCAGTTAGAAATACATTTTAACTGTTCACATTTAAGGCATAATATAAAATTATTATTTTATACACTGTTTATTTAGGAAAAGCAGGTAAAAAGTGACCAAGATGTCAATAAGTATGAAAGACGATAGATGAACTGATAATAGCAAATACAATGACTGAAAAAGATGGGGTAACATAATGAGAGAAGGAAAGAGGCACATACACAGAGACATTAAACAGCAAGAGTTATTTCAAACTTGAGGAAATCACTAAGAACCATAAGGGCACTCATTTGAGTGAATAACACAGAAACAGGAAAGCACAGGTAAAGGGTATTTCCATCTTGTAGCATTTTAAAATTTTATGCTAAAAACCAAAAGCTGTTTCCTATATATGTGTGTGAATATTAACTTTTAATAGAGTAAGTTAATATTTAATAGTTAATATTTAATAGAGTAAGTTAATAGAGAAAATTCTAGAAATGATGAGGAATGTGGGAAGGAGTTTGTAAGCATTGTTAGAGCCTGTGTCTGTGAACTGACTAGATGATACTTACTGCCCATCACTGGGACAAACATCTTTTACATTTACTGTCTGTCTAATTAAAATGAATGCAGGGTTAATTATTTCAGTTGTTGCAATAAAGTTGTTCATATATCTATCTCAGTGTAATGTCTGTGTGTGTATGTGATAGAGAAAGAGAGAGAGAAAGTTGAGCTCTGTAAAATGTAGTGCCACAGAAAATTTTGGTTTTATATTTTAACCTAGACCTGCCTCAGTGACCTTACCAAATAACTGCCGAAGTTTTACAAAGGCGTCTCTGCTTATTGCACCACGGTAACGATGGAAGCTTCACCTTGTTGACATTGGGCTAGTGTTTAAATCATCACAAAACATTGGAAGAATGGCTCTTTAAGTGGGGTCATAGTATTTCTAGACTGTCATACTGTTGAGATGATTGATAGGTCAATTCTTACATACTTGGAGAAGGATTTTATGGAAAAGGAGACAGCAGAAAATGATGAAGGGAAAGTAAATTCTACACATTTAGTAAACACCATGGGTCATAAAATTCTTAAGGAGCTTCATAAATATAATTACAGTTCCTACCCTCTTACAATTGAGGCAGCTATGCCACAGAGAGGCTAACAACTTGCCTAGGAACACGGAACTAGTGAGATGCAGAGCAGGAATTAGAACCCAGTCCAGTTCTAGAGTCTGTGTGTTTAACCATGATGTTATACTGTCTTTCAAATGGGAGGAGTCTTTATAATGACACCAAAGGGGGGAAAATAATTCATGAAGTAAAAGGCTGTAGAAAAGGCAGTGGGCCAGAGAGTCATTCATGATTCATACTCATAACCATTTTCTGAAAGAAACGTGTGCAGATGTTCTGGCTTGCATATAATCAATTTATTACCAAGAAGATTTCACTTTAAATAGTGTAAGAAAATCATTTTTATGTTTTCTTCTTATTGCTCTATTCTAGGACATTACATTGGGAACTCTTGTTCAGTGTTGCAGAATTTCTTTCAGATGTGTAATTGCACATAGCTGTCCACAGTATATAGCTAAGGAAGATGCTCAGAAAAAGGGGCAAAGCACTGATCAGGTGGCTTAGTTGGCTGGAGCACCATCCCATACACCAAAAGGTTGTGGGTTCAATCCCCAGTCAGGGCACATACCTAGGTTGCAGTTTGATCCCTGGTTGGGGCGTGTATGGAAGGCAGCAGAATGATGTTTCTCTCTCACACTGGTGTGTTTGTGTGTCTTCCCCCTACCTCTCTCTTTAAAAATCAAATACATATTTGGGTGAGGATTTAAAAAAGAAAAAAAGGGCAAAAATAACTTGAACACCAAAGGTCTATAGAACTTAATCTCATGTCTCATGTGAGTATTTTAAAAACTAAATAAAACGTTATATGTTTGTGACCTTTTAAAATATAAAAAATGTATAAATGCATGTATATCCACATACAGAGTTATACTTTGATAATATTAAACATATCCTAAATCTGTAAGTCCCTAACATTTATTATTATTGATGCAGTTAGTTTGCATAATGACACAAAGTAAATTATCATTTCAGACATTTGAGTGAAAGACCAAAAATTTTTAAGAAAAGATTAATAAAGAAAAATAAGCTAAATACAAAGTATTAACCCAATACTTGCTATGCCTACTCAAGAATTATACAGGGTGGGGCAAAAGTAGGTTTACAGTTGTGAGTATGTGAAACAGTTTATTTGTATATTATTATTTATTCGTTATTGTATTATTTTCCATATGAACAACTGTAAACCTACTTTTGTCCACCCTGTATTTTACACAGAAAGCGGGTTCGTTTGGTTAAATGTCACTGATGTCAGTCAGGCAAAGGGATGAGGGAACCAAATGCTAGCAGAGTGGGGAGCTAGATGGTTATCAGAACTTGAGCAGATTAATTCAGAAAGTTATTTTGCAGAGGAAAACTTTGCAGAAGGGTGGACAAGCTGACCCAGTATATCTTACGGCCTCCTGAACTCTGCTTTTTGGATTTTGCTTTGTGTACATACATTGTTATTTGTCTCCTCCCCGGCCTTGTTATTCCAGGCTCCCCATGGAGCGAGGCCCATCAAGTTAACTTTGGCTTTAGGTTATTCCCATGCCAAGACAGCTTTTCCCATTCCAGTCTAGACCAGATTAAAAGTGTAAAACACAAGGGGGTGCATTCAACCCTTTTTCTTCTGCATTTCTAAACCTTGGAAAAACTCCAGGGCACTCTTTTGGGTATGGCAAACAATGCCCGGACCACGAATTGATTATGGATTTCACAACTTTTAAGTGCATCATCAATTTAGGGAATTAAGGTGGTTGCTTGCTTTCTGGAAAATAGTGATTGGAAATGACTCTAGTTCAATATAACACAAAAATTAGCTTGTATGAAAATACAGCACTCTCTGTAGTGAGTTTTGTTCCTGGAGAAGGAGAATATATCATGTAGCTGGCTTGATCCTCTCGCCCATCTGTAGGGAGTGGTAACCAAAATGTATGGGCTGGAGCCTGTGTCTCCAATGTTGTGTGTTTTCTTTTCAAACATCCTATTTCTTTAAGGGGAACAAATGTTTTCTCCACAAAGGCAGCCTCTGCCTCCCTCCTGGCTGCTCGGGTTTCTGCCTGCCTTTTGGTTACCGTGTGGCTGGTGATTTCTCAGGGTCCCAAAGGAGAACTCACGCTAGCTGTTAGGACTGAACAAACAATCCCAGCTGAAACCAGAACAGAATCTCAGCGCACTGCTTTCACCATCACGCTCTTCAGCCCGTCTCAGTTTTCCTGGCCAGAGGAGATACAGTATCAAACATTGAGGTGCTGCCAAGCTCAGCAGTGACACAGACTCACGGTAATCACTGCCGCTAGGTGCTGGGCCTTGAACCAGGCAGCCACTGCACTTAATCCTTGCAGAAATACTGTGAGGTAAACATCACCACCATAGTTTACATTCAAGAAAATGTAGATTTAGGGACCTGGGAGGTTAAGGAAATTGTTCATGGTCACAGGTCTTAAGTGGCTATGCCTTAATGTTTCAGTAATGTATTATCACTCTTAGCTTTCTCCTTTTCTAGACATTAAAAAAAAGAAAAGAAAATTTGAGTTACTTCTCTAGGCCCTGCCTATCTTTCATTCTGGGCGAACTAAAATTTATGGAGACTCTGCTACCTGACAGGCTCTGTGCCAGGCACAGGAGAGGAAGTGGGCAGAATAGACACATCCTAACTGAATGGAGCTAATCTTTCCAGCCCCATCTGTTAACACTCTCCACATGCAACAAATGTTCCAGCCACGCTGTACAGCTTGAAGCTGCTGACTACCCATCTTCCCTCACCTCTGTGTCTGTGCTCTTGTCCGTGCCAAAATGCCCTGCCCTATGCTTCTCTGCTTTGCCAGCTTCTATTCCTTCCAAACTCCAGGCACTTATCACTATTCCATGCAGTGATATGTGTTTACATAATTGAACTCCTGAGCTTGAATCGGGTCTTTTTCCTTTATATCAGAGCTTTGCTAACAGTGCTCTGCAGATGAAATACTGCCCTGCCTATCTGTGTTGTCTATGGCTATTTTCATACTACGGTGGCAAGAGGTCAGCAGTTACAAAAGGGGGTTGGCAAACTTTCTGGAAAGAGCTAGATAATAAATATCTTAGGGTTTGTGAGCCAGAAGGTCTCTCATGAAAACGCTGGAGATCTAAGGAAAGTCCAGTCTTTATCCATGAACACTATAATAGCCACGAAAGCTGGTTTAGTGGGTCACATTGCTTAGCAGTTATTTTAGAAGTCAGAGGTTAGCGTGTGAGTGGCAGGGGCTGTTAAGAGGTAGGTTGTATTGGGGAAGCAAGGAGATGGTGCTGAGAGGAGACCACAGGATATTTTTATCTGTCACCATCTTCAAGTGACTTGTCCTCTAATCTGTGAGTTCTCTCTTACACACACAGTTTTAGAGAAACTTGGAACTCAAAATAATGAACCCATAACTCTTTGATTTATCTCTTCATTTATCTACCTAAAAATCCTTAGTGATCAACTGCTCTTCGAGGGCCCACAGTGGGATATGGAAGCATGGCGATGAATAAGACCAGTCCTTGTCCTCAAGAGACCCCTTAGTAGCATGAATTTCATACACTCACTAAAGCTGTAGAGAGAAAAACTTTTAAAATTAAATTCGTATTTCTATCTCATCCATGCCAAAAATGCCTCCTCCTTTTCTAATTTTGTAGTAAATAATCATCTGGTTATTTTTTTTTTTTCTGGTTCTACAGACAATTTTGTAGGTTTTGACCATGTTCTCTCTCAGCTTTTGCTTTTTCAGATTTATCCATCCTCAACATTTCAGTCTCCCTGGAACGGTTGCCCTATCTCTTACTTTTAATTATGTAGAGTCCATGTCTGCATGTCGCACACATTTCTCAGAGCATTTCCACAGCGGTTTCAGATCCCTTTTCTGGGTTGTGACTGATCGGGAATATGTCTTGCTTGACTCTTGCTTATAAAGGTTCCTAAGACACGTGAGTGTAGCTGGGATGTGACACCTGTCACAGGCTAACCTGTTAACTTCACTCGACATAATGGAGAGGCTGGTGCTCTCTCCCTTCCTCACTGAATTCTCAAAGACAACATTTTCCCAAAGTGAAGATTGCTCTTATGTTAATGTTATGCAGAACTTCAAGAGGCTGTTTGTGAGAGAGAATTTCAGGATCATGATCAAATTCTTTACATGTGGGCAGCAGTTCCCAGAACGGGTGGTAATGGTTTCACTGACTCTCTTGGGAGGGTGTTAAGGGGGAAATGGAGACCGGCTCTGTCTTGATATCCCTATTGCTACTGTAACAAATTACCAGAAACTGTCTTAAAACAACACAAATCTATTACCTTACGGTTCCGCAGATCATAAGTCCTAAAATCAAGGTGTTGGCAGAAGATTTTTTAATGGATATCCTAGGAGAGAATCTGCTTCCTTGTCTTTTCCAGCTTCTAGTGATTATTTGCAATACTTGGTTCATAGTCCCCTCCTCCACCTTCAAAACCAGAGTGTCCAAGGCTCTCTCTGACCTCTGCTCTGTCATCACACCATCACATTTCCTTCTCTGACTCTCACTCCCCTGCCTCCTTCTTTGCTTTATAAGCAACTTTTTTTTTAATTACATGGGGCCCACACAGAAAATCTAGCATATGAGATGAAGACATTTTGAGATGCAGACATCTCAAGGTCCTTACCTTAATCACATCTGCAAAGTCCCTTTTGCCATGTAAGGTAACAGTCACAGGTCTGGGGATTAGCACATGGACATCTTTGTGGGGACATGATTCTGCCTTCCACAGGCTCCATTCTAGTGGAAAGCCAGATGAACGAGTGTGCAGGTTTTGAACACAAAGCATTTACTAAAAAAAAGGGAACCCAAAATGCTTCACCAAGCAGCAGCCCTACCCAGAATTTCCTGTATGGCTACATCGAAGAGTCCCAAACAGTCCCAATGCCCTTCGTTAATTGGCTAGACCGGCTAGAAGTCTATGTAGCCATTTATCAGGCGCTGGAGGTCTTGATCTACTGCCTTGCAGACAGGGAAGCATGTAGATTAGCAGTCGTCCTGTTCTGCCTGTTCCATGCAAGTGAAACTGTTACTCTAAATGTGAGCATTTATTCAGAGAGAGAGATGTCTGAAGAATGTTCACCAATATGCTAACCCTTGCTTTTTCCTGAGTAGTAGGATTTGGGGGTATTTTTACCGTTCTGTTTTGTGTCTTTTCCAGTTGTTTTAATGTTTTGATCATATCTTCCATAAACAATGTAACTTTTTTAAAAGGGAGAAAAAATATGAAGCAAGAGAGTAGAAACACCCTTTGAATCTCTGAAAAGTGTAAAAAAGTTGAACTGCTGTGGATTGAAGTCTTGGCATTGGGTGAAGGAAGGGAGGAAGGGTCAGGAGGCAGGGGTGTGGCAAGGGCGAAGCTGCTGCCTGCAGGCACTGAGGGAGCAGAGGCAGCCTTCAGAAAGGGGCAGCAGAGCTAGATTTGGCAGGCACGGCTAGAAATCATGCCAAGAAGAGGTGGACTAAAGCATGAGTGGAGGGAGTTGGGGCTGGATAGGAGTCAAGCCTAATATTAAATGGGGGAAGAACAAAGAGATTTGAGTTAGAGGCAAGGCAATGGGGATCAGGGTGGTAGGCAGAAGTTTCTGCTCCTGTTCCAGTATTACTCCACATCCTCAGAACTGAGGTAAAAAAAAAGGCACTTAATGTTTGCTTTTTGCATTTCTATTCTTCTGTGGATTGATAGGCAAGTCATTGGTCATTTGGAGGGCAGAGGGGAGACGAGAGAACAAGGAAGTGGCTGTATGGAGTTCACAGAAAAATAATGTGTGGGACTGCGAACCAAGTAAATCTTTTTCAAAATTTAGGGAATCAATTTTCAGTGATATGCATGATCTGGAGCACATAGTGATGCCCTTAGGCATGTTAACGTCTGCCAGTTGGCAGAGGGGCAAGCAGAGCCATGTTTTAATGGACTCTGATTTCTTCAATGACTGTTATGTGTGTTATAGGTTATAGATTAAATGGAAAAACCATAATTTTGAACAAAAATCATCATTGTACCATCTATATACCTATAGATGGTATAAACTACAAAGAAAAGACAGAGATAAAATTCTGGATAATGATAATTCTAGGAAAGACAATGCTATTTTTTATATGTTCTACCTACCTGTATCACACAGAGAATTGGACAAACAGCAACTAACTTAGTTCTAACTCAGATTGCCATTGGTTCTAGATTCATAGGGCTTCAGTCCTATGCAGTGGCAATTTAGACACACAGAGACAATTTTTGTGGTTATGTGATACTGCCTGGAGTATGGTAACAGAGAAGCCACCTCTTTTCTGAGAGGTCTGCTAACATGGGTTCCTTAGTTCTTGTGATGTTGTAGTTTAGACTTTGTGCCTCTGTGTATCCATCAGAGGTGGCACAACCTGGCCAGGGCTTGGCTACCACAGACTCTCTATGAGCTGTGGCAAACTCTTTCTCCCATTCCTGTCTCTTTCTCCACCCCAGTGGAGAATTCCCTTCCACCCCCGTCAGTACTAGTATAACATTTGGCCTACATAAATGTGAGAGAGGAGGGGTAGCCAAATCCTACTTGGCATCATGTTTTCCTTCTTCCTTGTATTTATTAAAGTTGTAACAATACATTTATTTGTGTGGTTACTTTACTGTATGGCTCCTACACTAAATTATAGGTTTCACAAGGCAAGTATATATATCTGTGTTCGATCACCATGGTATACCTGGTACTTAGCACAGTGCCAGATACACTGTAGAAATTCAAAATACTTGATTAACAAATGAGAGGTATGTCTAGGCAAAAGGCTAATAATGCCTTCACTACACTGTGGCATGGACAAGCTGGTTTAACTCACAGGTGTTTACCTTACCTACCAGTAAGAAATTGGTCGATGAGGAACTTATAGCTTCTTTTTTTTTTAAGATTTTATTTAGTTTTAGAGAGAGGAGAAGGGAAGGAGAAGGAGAGGGAGAGAAACATCGATGTGCGAGAGAAACATTGATTGGTTGTCTCTTACATATACCCAACAGGATAACCTGGCCTACAATGCAGACATGTGCCCTGACCGAGAATTGAACTGGTGACCTTTCAGTTTGCTAGATGACACCCAATCCACTGAGCCACACCAGTCAGGGCTGGAGATTATATAGCTTCTAATAACATAAGAAATCCAGTCATTTAAGAGAGAAGGAATTTCAGATCACAGCAGTTTAGTTACTTATTTGAGGACCTAAGGCACTCACCACTGAGCCCATTTAATAAGAATAGCGATTGGGTCAGTTAGGGATGGACTTGGCAAAAAAATCTGATCGGACTGGCTTTCAGACCAAGACTCCATTCATTAGATCCTGATGTTTCTGGCACAACGTTAACCAAAAATCACATCGCAAGACTTCTTTTCTGATTGCATAGGCTACAAAATTAATCTTAACAGTTTGAACAGATAATGAGTAGATGAACTCCAGTTGGAGAAGTTTATTAGGAAAGAGTTGGCAGTGGAACAAATAATGTCCTCCTTAATCCCTGAAACCAGGCGACCATCAAACTCGACATCCTCAGTGATTAAGCTATTCAGGCTGCAGCATGTAAACTTTCCCCTCTGCCTTATGCTCCTGCTGTTCCGAATGATTCTGTCTGTAAAGATGCTTCTGCTTTGCAAAAACGTGAGTCTCTTTGATGACAGTTGTTGCAACAAGACAAAAAGCATTTTTAGAATTATTGCTGTTATCTCATGTGAGAGATGCTGACAGTCTCTCTCCATCTTGCCCCTGTAATCCCATTAGATTTCACAAACTTTGCAAGGGCAGCCTTGAGGCCATGGCTGAGATAAATACTTTCAGGAATGTTTCTTTTCTGCAACTAGAATCGTGATTCATATTTCAAGGGATTTGTAAAAACAGATCATGTTCACAAGGATAGAAAATCCTAGAGTTGCAGCAGGGTAGCAAGGACTTCAGAAGTCATCAAATTCTTTCCCATTTCATGTAAATTACATGCAAAGGAAAGGTTTTAGGAAAATAGATGATGGATGGATGGATGGATAGATAGATAGATAGATAGATAGATAGATAGATAGATAGATAGATAGATAGATGATAGATAGATAAAAAGATAGAAAGATAGAGCCAGAGGTACCCTGGAGAAAATGACTCTGTAAGTTTCCTAATAACATTTTCATTTGTCCCAGAGTCTTCTGATACATGCTATATGAGTAAACATAAACTGTTAGAATTCTGTTCTTGTCTTTCTCCTGAAGAAGTCTCCGCTAGGGCAAGTGGCTAAAGCCTGAGCAAGAATTTGTTGCTCTCGGTTTGCGTTACTCCTACTGGTTTTTTTATTGAAGGGTGGATGTCACTTTTCAGATTTCTTTTCAGCTAGAGATCCATAGAATTTAATAATAGGGGAAATATTCAGAAGTTATATAAATAAATATAACCTAGTCTTGGTTATTTGATGGCTAACATCTTAGTATTTGTATAATCTTATCCCTAGCTTCCCTCTGATTTCCAAATGCCTCATCATTTGCTCTTAGGCATTCTAACAGGGGGTAGAGAATGGAAGAGAAACATAGGTGTTCTTTCTATTTTAGTCAATTAACTTTATCACCTTCTTGTAGAGTGCCTATTGTGAACAAGGAACTTACTATTCTCTGAAGTGATGAACTAAAAAAAACACATGAAGAAAAAATATGCAAGAGCTTGTAACATCATAATACTAACACAAAACAGTTAGGGGTATAGACAAAGCCATAGTCATTTCTGGATAGCATGGATTGTTATAGAAAACAAAATTGGAATTGGGCATTAGAAGCACATTGCATGCCTATGAAATAAAACGAAATGGAAAAAAAGTCCTGAAAACTGTTTGGCAGTGATGGCTGTAGGAGGGTGGGAGTTGTGGTGGTGACAGTGATGGTGGTATAGAGGGTATTGGTGGTAGCAGGAGCAGTGATGGTGGTGATGGTGGTGAAGGTGTAGGTGGTGAGAGTGAGGGTGGTGCTGGCGCTGATAATGGTAGCGGTGTGTGGTGGTGGTGGTGACAACGTGTGTGGCCTCACGGTGATGGTGGTGGAGACGGTTGCAGTGAGGATGCTGCAGGTGGTGATAATGGTGGTCATCAACATGAGGGTGGTAGGGATGGTGCTGAGGAGAATGTTACTTTTCATTGACACTTTCAATTATCTATAGAGATTTGCCACCAAATGACAGAGGGACGAGACCTGATGTGGTGGCAAGCTGACAAAGGGGAAAAGAGACCACTACCATCCCTAAGGGAAATTCACTGCTCTTTGTGCCGCCCCGGTACCTGAGTTCACAGCACAGTTCCTCTTCAAGACAAATCTCTTTGTGTTACGAGTCAGACACATCATCTTTCTTCAGTAAATGTTCTAAAATGCTCGTTTGTATTTCCAAGTACCAGTAAATGGTTTCAACAGATGGATATACCTTAAGGGTGGTTAACTTAAACCTTAACACAAAGGTGTTCTTTTTAGTTGTGTATAATGTCGATTGTTTTATGATAACTATACAAAAGAGAGCTTTTGAAGTGTGATTAGCTTCATTGCCAGTATATTTGTAAAGTTCTTACAAAAAAGACATTACCTAAGTTCTTTGTCAGTTCAGAGAGAACAGTGTTTAATCCAAAACGTGCAGACTGATGCCAAGGAAAATGTTCCCAATGGAGACTGGAGCTGCATTGGCTCTGTATCGCTATTGAACTCAAGTATGGAACACGATGTATTTCATTCTAGGAGGGAACTAAAAGCATGTTCCTTGCATAGTGAAAGTTGGTCTCTTTCTGTCTCAGTCTTTCAGTTTATCAAGAATTTAACATCTCTCTATTTCTAATCTTCATTGTCTAATGCAGGTTTTTTAAGGAGGAAAAAAAAGCCCAACATGACAACATTTTGTAGCAATTGCCACTTGAATGATTACAATAAAAGGGTAAAGGTTTATTTGCCATCTCGTCTCTCCTCTGTAGACCCATGGTTGTGTGCACGAGGTGTTGCTGATGTATTTCCCATAGCAACATCTGTTTCTCTGGCAGCCGGCTATGCTAACTGTGCTGACCCTTTGATGGCTCTAGAACTTTTCAGAAAATGCTGGATAGGTTGGCCAGAATATGTCAAAGCCATCGGGTTTTTTGTTCATCCTCTTGGGTGCTATTAATCTGTCAGTCACATTTCATTCTGAGAAATTTACTGTACTTGTCTGTGTCTATTTGAAATGAGTAAGGAAACTCCTCATTAAAGATTGGGATTTATAGGGCCCAAATGGGAGTATTCCCAGTGCTGTATTTAGGATAGTAGAAGAGCTATACTATTGGTCGGATTGTCCTTAAAATGTCTGTTTCCCCTAAGATGGTCTCAGAGTGTTATACATCCAATAGAAGCCAAGATGAGGGCATTTCTTTTTCCTCAGGGGCTTATGATATGGGGGGATGTGTAGAATCATCACTAATAGAAATTAAATTTTAGGGATTTATGTCAAAGTTCTCAGGGGAGAAAGTTCCTGGTAAAGAAATAAAGGACTGAAATCCAGTGGAAAGAAGCCAGACAATATGAAGGGGGAAAGGGAAAGAGAAAGGAAGTGGGGTCGTGAGGCCAGATATGAAAAGGGAGAAAGATTATTGAATATGAGGCTATGATGAATCAAAAGAAAATGCAATGCTGATGGTAACATAAAGGGGTGAGCTTTGAGAAGAAAAGCAGAGAAAGTGAAATGCTGGTTTAAAACTGTGAAAACATAAGGAAGAGATATCTGGAAAATTGGAAAAGGTATATTAACAGGAAAAAGAAATATGAAAAATGAGAAAAGAGTTATCAAGCTAAGAAGGAAGAAAACAAGTGAAGATCAATAAATTCATTTAAATTGAATATTAAACTGTGGCAAATCACAACATTTTCTACAGGAGGCAAATTCACATCTTGATTTTGAGAAGATAATCTATATAGATAACCTAAGAGTATGTATTTACTTACTTGGGTATGTGATTTTCTCCCTGGTTCAGTTGTAAATGAGACTACCCACATGGAAATAAAATGCTTTATTGGAGTCATGTGGAAGGGAACAAACAGTACTGAAGATACAGTATGTACATGAAGTACATGTTTTACTTCATGTACAGATGTATGGCATTAATATTCATTATTATAATAGTAGCCAACACTTATACAGAGCTAGCTATATGCCAGGTGCTGTTCTAAGCAGTTTTAATACATTAACTCATTTGACCCTCAGCAACAAATCTCTGAGGTAGGAATTGTTTTATTACTCCCATTTATGGAAGGGGAGACTGAGGCATAGAGAGGTTGAGTAACTTGTCTAAGACACAAAGATGGTAAGTGATTGAGTTGAGATTTATATTCAGGCAGTTCAGCTTCAGTGTCTGTTCCATAATACTCTGGGAGTCAACAGGGAAGGCCAAGTTTTCACGTAGAGATCCCTGACCCATGTGCACATAAAATGAGACTAATACATTCATTTTCATGCAAAACTAATAATGGAATGTTAGGATACAACTGTTGCTATCTTCCTTGCTCCCAGTGCAAGTTATTTAATAAGCATGAAAAGTGAGTATGGCTTAGATAGCACCACCGTAAGAGTCATAGATTATGGTAAACAAGGGCAACATTCCTTTGTTAAAGCTTATATATTGTCCAGAAATCAGTGGTTCTGCCATCAACCCCTGCAGTAGAAGGCTATCAATGCATCATTTGTTCATTGATTAAGTGATTATGGAAACCCTCAAACAAATGATTAAATCTGCATGGCTGATTACTCATTTCCAAAATGCTTAAAATATCTGTACTAGTGGAGATGGTGGTTTGTTGACGTAATATGTAAAGTCCTTTAAAACTTTTAGATAACAGGCCTCGTAGAAGTGCAAAGTATTATTCTCATTTACAGTCCAGCCAGATTTAACAAAAAGCCTGAGCATCATAAACCTGCAGACAGAAGGAGTTCCAGGGGGAAAATAGAGGCTTGCTCATAAGCCAGCTGTGCAGAGGGCTGGACTCCAGCTTCCCATCACGGGTGTGCAGCCCAAAGAATGTTGGCTGCCTCTGGGGCCAGCTGGCTTGCACAGGAACTGTGCTCCTGGAAATCCTGAGATGTCTGTGCAGGACTCCAGCAAATAGAATTTTGGTTAACAGAGGAGCAATCTCATCAGCCAGATTTGAGTCAAGCTGTTTTTCAAAAGCTTGCTAACTTTTAACACGTGACCAATGGGGCTCAGGATTCCTGTCCTTTAGGGTTATATATTATAAGGCTTTAGTTAAAATAATTGATACAAAGCACTTAGTGCAAAGCTTGGCCCAAACTAAGAACTCAATCACTGTGTTGTCATGGTGGTGGTTTTGAAGTTCCCTTTCCAAGATCCTATGCTCTTGGTGCCTCCCTCACCTTTCAATCCATTTCTTCTTCATGGTTCATGATTGTATGTGACACACAGGGACAGATGCCTTCCCAGGAAGTTGATGGAATGTAGCCCTCTGCACAGGCATAGCTTATTTGATGGCAGCGATGGCGGTTTCTTACCACAATCCTATGAGATTAGAGCCATAGTAGCCTCCAGTTCTAGAAGGGCAATGGGGCAAACGGCTTTCCCAGAAATGCCCTCTACCTCCCATGGCAGCCACCTTGGGCCAGAAGAAAACGTCGCCCCCTTCCAAGAACTTTGTGAGTGATGTTTAGTCCCATTACCAGACCCTTCATCAATGCCAAAGTAAGCTGGTGTGGCTGGTTGCCAGTGCTCCTGCTGGTTGCTGACTGAAGGAGGCATCACCTGACATTCCTCAGACTTTGCTGGAATTTGCTTGGGCCAGCCTGGGTCAGAGGGCAAACCAAGAGGAGTTAACAAGGTTCAAAACTCAGAAGAACTGGTCTGCTTCAAAGATCCAGCAATTCCTCATTGTTCCCAAAATTTCTTTACTCCAATGACCAAGAGAGACAGCAATGTTTTTTTTTTCTTTTCTTTCCCATTAAATTTTGACCAACATTCAGCTAGTTCTTCTATAAAGCGTGTGACAAGGAGCTCCTGGAAAACTTGGAGTAGCTTTTACAATTTAAATACTAACAATCTCCCATATAACATGAGGTAAAATTTGGAAGCAAGATATGAAGTAAAGTTGGTTCTTTGGCAAAAGTTATTGGTCAAGAACCAGTGAGGAGTCCAGACTCTGCCTAATAAAAACGATTTAAACTCCACCTAATATCCCTTCAGTCAGTAATCCTGTCCTGGCAGTGTTCTTAATGGCCTGCGCATGGGCACCATTTATTCCCTGTTCAAAATATTGGTTGCAGAGCTTAAAATAAAATATGTATTATTGTTTTGTTGATAATGTGCTATGTTCTAGAATTACTCACCCAAAGACCTAGTGTTGATAAAAAGGAATTAGGCTTACTGCTTTCAGTAAAGATCAGAACCAAACTGTGGTAACAAAGAGTAACAGCTTTGCATTTTCAGCATTTCCAAAGTGAAGTATCTGTCTATAACCCCATCTGGATGGGGACCAGCAGGTTCTGGGAAGAATATTAACCTGAATTTGTTGCAGTCTTGTTTCCCAAACTGCTTTATAAACACTTCCCCATATGTGCTGCCAAAGCTTTGCATTTAATGAATCATCCAAATCTTTTTGCCATATATCCTGTGTAGCTATTGATGATGGAACACAAGTTCCCGATATGAGGAGAAATGAGAGCAATGCCTACATTGCCAGCCAAAATTGCCTCATAAGATAATCCTATTAGAATGCTCATTTTGATTTTTTATAATACTGACTTAAGTTTTAGAGAGTTATTTTTTACCAGATTTCCTTGTAATTTCCTAGGGACCATTTACTTTACTTGATACCTGTCGTTATTCTGATTGAGCACAATGGAAGAACAAATTGTTGCTTGTAAACACTCCAATACTTCCTTCACAATTCTTACATTCTTTTTTTTTTTATTTTTAAACTACTCCATTGTTGTTCAATTACAGTTGTCTGCATTTTCTCCCCTCCCCTCATCCCCACACCACCCAAACCCACCTCCCTCCCTTGCTTCCACCCTCCCCTTTGGTTTTGTCTATGTGTCCTTTATAGTATTTCTTGAAAACCCTTCTCCCCACAGTCCCCTCCTGCCTCCGCTCTGGTTGTTCTTAATTTCAATGTCTCTGGTTATGTTTTTCTTGCTTTTTTCTTCTGTTGATTATATTCCAGTTAAAGGTGAGATCATATGGTATTTGTCCCTCACCGCCTGGCTTGTTTCGCTTAGCATAATGCTCTCCAGTTCCATCCATGCTGTTGCAAAGGGTATAAGCTCATTCTTTCTCTCTGCTGCCTAGAATTCCATTGTGTAAATGTACCATAGTTTCTTGATCCACTCATTTGCTGATGGGCACTTAGGTTGCTTCCAGCATTTGACTATTGTAAATTGTGCTGCTATGCACATTGGGGTGCATGGGTTCTTTTGGATTGGTGTTTCAAGGCTGTTAGGGTATAATCCCAGCAGTGGAATTGCCAGGTCAAAAGGCAGTTCCATTTTTAGTTTTCTGAGGAAATTCCATACTGTTTTCCACAGTGGTTTCACCAGTCTGCGTTCCCACCAACAGTGCACTAGGGTTCCCTTTTCTCCGCATCCTCTCCAACACTATCTGTTGCTTTGTTTATGATGTCCATTCTGACCAGTGTGAGGTGGTATCTCATTGTGGTTTTAATTTGCATCTCTCTGATGGCTAGTGATGCTGAGCATCTTTTCATATGTCTCTGGGCCCTCTGTGTGTCCTCCTTGGTGAAGTGTCTGTTCAAGTCTTTTGCCCATTTTTTAATTGGGTTTTTTGTCTTCCTGGAGTGGATTCGTGTGAGTTCTTTATATATTTTGGAGATCAAACCCTTGTCTGAGGTATCATTGGCAAATATGTTTTCCCATACAGTTGGTTCTCTTTTTATTTTAATACTGTTTTCTTTATCCGTGCAGAAGCTTTTTATTTTGATGAGGTCCCATTTGTTTATTCTTTCCTTTATGTCCCTTGCTCTAGGGACATGTTGCTGCATGGAATGTCTGCATGGAATGCAGATGTTGCTGCATGGAATGTCTGAGATGTTGCTGCATGGAATGTCTGAGATTTTCCTACCAATGTTCTCCTCTAGGACTTTTATGGTGTCACAACTTATATTTAAATCTTTTTTTAATTATTTTATTGTTGTTCAATTACAGTTGTCTGCATTTAACCTCCCCCCACCCCACCCCAGGCAAACCCACCCCCCTCCCTTAATTCCACTCTCACCCTTGGTTTTGTCCATGTGTCCTTTATAGCAGTTCCTGAATACCCTTGTCTACCTTCTCCCCTTCCCCCTCCCCTCTGGTTACTGCCAGAATGTTCTAAACTTCAATGTCTCTGGTTCTATTTTGTTTCTCTGGTTGTATATTGCTTGCTTACCTCACAAGCGTCTTGGACGTGACTGATCTGAATTCCCCAGTAGCTGATCTGGCCTCGGTACCTTCATTCCTGAGTCCTCATACAAAACCTTTTAACATTTCATATAGTAGAGGCTGCATGATGATGTACTCCTTGAACTTGACCTTATCTGAGAAGCACTTTATCTGCCCTTCCATTCTAAATGACAGTTTTGCTGGATAGATTATTCTTGGTTGTAGGCCCTTGCTTTTCATGATTTGAAATATCTCTCTCCAGCCCCTTCTTGC